>JAPYZI010002176.1:0-40481 GCA_030523105.1 Ophioninae sp. A BG-2022a | reverse complement strand
GCAAAAATCGATGGTCCAACTTTGAAATTCTGCCAAAAATCGAAAAATCATCGGATTTTAATGATTAAAAAAGCATTTTAACGAGAAAGTCATAACGAAAAGATTGAGCGCAAAGTGGAGTGCCAAATCCCAAAGGAAAAGAAGTTATCCATGATTAAGTGAAAAAACTTATTTTCCCCAAAAATCGAAAAAAATTTTGGATTTTTAATATTTTTTTTATTAGTCCATTTCGATGTAACTTCATCCCCTGAACACGAATATACCATTTATTTCCCTGAAAACCCAAAATTTCGAGGAAAAAACGTCGAAAAAGTATTCTAGAAAGGGTTTTTCCCATTTTCCCAGTCTAATTTTGCACTTTCGGAAAAAACTGGGGCATATTCGTAATCAGCGGAAAATTTCCGATGAAGTACATCCTTTTAATACTTAAAAAACGAAAAAAAAAATTTTTCTTCCTCCCGGACTACTTTGCCGAAATCTCAAAAATTACGATATTTCAAACGGCCGTAGGATGATCATCTCTTAGGCTATGGGGTTTCATTGGGTGGCTTTGGAAAAGCTTTTTGCCTGACTTGAATAATGGCGTTGGATTCGTATCGATATCTCGTATATTTGCAAAAATCGATGGTCCAACTTTGAAATTCTGCCAAAAATCGAAAAATCATCGGATTTTAATGATTAAAAAAGCATTTCGAAGAGAAAATCATAACCAAGAGATTGAGCACAAAGTGGAGTGCCAAATCCCAAAGGAAAAGAAGTTATCGATGATCTAGTGAAAAAACTTTTCTCCCCCAAAAATCCAAAAAAGTTTTGGATTTTTTATATTTTTTTTATTGGTCCATTTTGATGTAGTTTTATCCCCTGAACACGAATCAACCATTTATATCCCCTAAAACCCTCAATTTCTACGGAAAAATGTCGAAAAAATATTCACGAATCGTTTTTTCCGTTTTCCCGCTCTAATTTACTCACTTTTGGGTAATCGTCATTTCGTAAAGCCGTTCCCAAAAAACATTACGAATGTCGTTTCTTTACTGTGAGTGTACACGTGTGTACTGGCTGTGTATCAATCGATAATATCTGCTTGAATCGTCCGGTAGCCTATATTTTTTATGAAACAGACGTAATCGCAACAGTTTTGTTGACATTTTCCGTTTTTTGCATACTTTTTATGTAATCCCAAACTATTAATATTTCTGTTCCAAATATATCGATCTGCAGTGTTTCCCAAATGTTGTGTGTCTGATGCATTGATATAATGATTTAATTACAATCGTATATTCTCGGTACGGTATCCTGAATTTTCACGGACGTAATTTTGAATTGCTAAATAACAGTATACAACAAAATCAATGTTGTTTCTAATCAGGAAGTTCATACACGTACCACCACAAGAAAACCCCTAAAAATATTTTTTCCAGCTCGCAGCAGTCTCCGAAAAATCTAATTTGACAATTTTCCACAAATGAAATATCAAAACAGACCCTTTTTTTCCTCAAGGATTCATCCAGCTTTCCCAACTTTTCCGAAACCGCGAAAACCCTCGTTTGGTCTCAAACTCTCCAAAAAAAAAAAAAGGATTCTAGGAACTTTAACGATGCGTAGAATAAACCTAGCTGAATCACGGGCTCCTTAGATATCCTTCAGCTACCCTAGACAACTTCAACGCCGCATGGAAATGTCTCCACTAAAAATTGAAGAGAAAAAAAAAATGAAAAAAAAAAAGAAGCAACGTGCAAGAAGAAGCACAAGCGAGGAAGGCGAGTCGGTGGAGTAATTTAGCGAAGGGGATTTGAGAAATGACGAAAGGAACAGTCAAACGTGCAAAAGTGAAGGAAGGTCGACGCAAAATGGCTGATGTTGGCCCACTGCTTTCGTAATCCTCAGCGAGACTCCTTACCCGTGTTACTCTCGAACGTTCTTCAGGCTTGAAAAACTTTTAACGATAAATCCTCGTAACTCGAGTTTCTCCCAGGACTCTCCTCTTTCTTCACCCCCCCCCCCGCTCTCCGTCCGTTATTTCTCTCTTTCTCTCTCTTCGTTCGAGATCCGTTTTACGACACGATAGTAGGGCCCGAAACGAACAGAAAAGACCGAGAGTTGGATAAATCCGCGTAAAAAGTAGAAAGCAAAGTCTGAATGCCCGAGGTATACGAATACCGAAGGTTTTTCCGGGTTCTGTGTATATATATCGTTCACATACGGTTATTACGGACTTTTCAGTTCCTTTATAGCGCAATGAGCCACGATGGCCGTCGCCCAAGCCGATTCGTTTATATAATAGGGAAGCTCAACGTAAGCTTCCGTGTATTGGCAAAAATCCTCCATGAACACTCCCCACACATGCCCGGACTCCCAATCGTCCCTCCTACCTACGATATAAAATAAATCCCAATTACTCTTCCTTTTTCTATTTTCCTCTTCGTCTAGTCGAGAGCCAAAAGGTACCTGCAAAAAAGTAACGGTTACGATCGTTGCACATCGATTTGCTATTACCCTTTATAATTTTCTCGATCAACCAACGACAAGAAGGGACGCCGAATACACCGGGCTTATCCCAGCCGTTTCTATCGCCAAACCAATTGGCCTTCTCATTGACGATATCCCGTATTATCATCCAATTAAAGAACCGTGATTCCTTTTCGACACTGGACAAAAACTG
The DNA here is from genome assembly GCA_030523105.1 of Ophioninae sp. A BG-2022a. NCBI lineage: Eukaryota > Metazoa > Arthropoda > Insecta > Hymenoptera > Ichneumonidae > Ophioninae sp. A BG-2022a. Next base: position 37,819 of record JAPYZI010002176.1, on the reverse strand, counting down.
TTCCCCAAAATATTATTCTTTTAACAAAAAAGGAATTTTTCGAACTTTTTTCAAACTTTACGAAAATATATTTTGTCATTTGTAAACTTTGATCAAATTTGACTTCAATTATCAAAAGTGTCAAAATAACGTTTCTGAATATTAATAAACTGTAAAATTTATAAAGCTTTAAGGTAAACCAAGGGGAAACATAACCTCGACTGGTAAATCCGCTTTTCGCCATTTAGTACCAACTTTTTTTCTCAACGTTTCAGTAAACCTTGATCCAGCAAAAACATGACAGAAAAAGACTACGTGAAGCAACAATTCCAATTTGAACAACAAAAAAAAATAAACAATTTTCACAGCGAGCGTTTCGAGTACCTGCAGGAGAACTCGGTCCATCACGAATCGTTTGAGAGTTTAGGGTTCTCGAGTCTTCTCGAGTCACTTATCCTTTCACCCCGGTGCTTTCAACAACCCCCCTTAATCGCGAAGGCCAAACGCCAAAAAGAGCGTTAAACTTTGGATCTATTCGAGCTGCGAAGGAAAAGCGGATAAAAAGGAACAGCGAGCCAATGGAATGTAATTTTCGGTAACTAATTTCCCACGAGATAAATACGGCTCAACAAGTAACGGTTTCCACGAAATTTACAAGCGCTGATACGCAGGAAACAATTGCACTGATATAAAGGCAAGTTCGCTTGTTTGTTCGTTAATTCTTCACGCTAAAACGACTTATCAGATTTTTATGACATTTGGTTTACACATTTTTATATCGAAAGTTCATTATTTATTCCTATTTATTAATAATTATTAAAAAATTTGTATTTCGAGTGACGGCATAACCTCAAAATATTTACTGATCATCAAGTTAAAAAGAATTCCCAACACGAATAAATACCGCACTCCAATTCCAATTCTCAAGCTCTTCGCCTTCTATTTTGTGAATCGTCCGTTTCAATAAAACCAGAACAAACCCAAACGCCGTGGATCGCACCATTTTTTTACCAGTTGAAAATGAACATAAGCTCAATAAACCGGACGTCCGTCGAAACCCCCAAAAGACAAATATCGACTACACGTATTTGGTAGACGCAAAAGCAAAAAGTACCAAAAAAAGAAGGAGATCTGTGATAGTGTAGTATTGTAGGAAAAGGGCCGAACGTACGAGGAGGTTGACTCGAGAAGGTGGTAGGGGGAGGGCGGTTGTAATTAAAACCAGTCGGTATTTACTCGAGGGTAATGAAGGGGCAAACACACAGTTTGTCTCCGTTAGTTGTATCCACCGACCAACCCTAGGATCTACCCACCTACTTTATCCACCACGATCACGATCCCTCTTGGAGACCTGGCACCTTCAACGTCCCCACCCCATTTCTTCCCTTCGCTCCACCGTGCCATCCACTCGTCTCTCCAAGCTTAACCGAACCGCTTCCCCGCTCATGACCCCCCTAAAACCCTTCTCAGGTTATCAGGAAGTCTGGCGGTTGAAACGCCGCTCCAAGACTGGAACGAGGCGAGGGGGGTGGTCGCTACGTGTCTACCTTCCTCTGGTTGTATTGGCCAATCTTTTCGAAACTATACGTGTGCCCGTGAGAAAGAGAAACGGAGAGCGGGAAAGTCCAAGTGTACACCTGTATTCGGCTAACTAACCGGCTTAAACGAGGAATCAAGAAGTCTCGCGTGTACGTTAACCATCGTGAAACATTTCGCCAACCAGAAGCCGTTGCACCAGCTAGTTGGAAAGTTCAATCGTTACACACGGTCTTTTAGTTAAGGGTACTTCCTCTCTCCCAACCCCCCCCCCCGTCCCACCCTGTCTATTCCCCCGACCTCTTTCGATCTATACGATCACGTATACGTGTGTATAATCCGTTTTCATTCATTTACCCAATGCCCAATTACACGAATCGTAGGAAAAGTATTTATGTAGGAAAAGTAATTATGGACTAGTAACTATACCGTGGGGGAAAAACGGTGAATCGGGTCGAACCGTCGTTTCATTATTTATAGTAATACATTTTTTTGAATATTGTTATTTGTATATATTTTCTTTATTTTTTTTTTTAATATATATATATATATATATATTGAAAAGAATTTTTTGTTATGTTATTACATATCCAAGAAAGTGCAATAATTATTTTGAAACAAACGGATGTTCATAATAGACTGAAAATAATTATAAATACAATATAATGAAAAGTTGTTTTTTCAACGTACTACGAATAGGAAAATATTAGTAACAATAAATGGAATAGAACGAAATTAATGTGATACGATACGAAGGATATTTCATCGTTGGGAATTTTCACGTGAATTAAGCGTTTTTTTTTTAATTGAAACTTTTTTCGCAAAATAATTATTCAGAACGTAAAATTTCAACGTATCAGTCAGCCGAGAATCATACATTGTTTTATATGAAAAACCGCATGGAATAATATGCTCTTCAACGAAAATCGGGTTTTACAGTCCTCTCGATCCTCATGAATTTACGAAAGCTTCGTAACGTCATATCGCCACTTTTATACGAGCGCACGTTTCTATTCACTTATCGAATGAAGCCTGTAAAAAATGATTCTATTTCTCCATGAGAAACCGGAAAAAGATTCTTGGTATTCCGAAACGATGAATTTAAATAACAAAAAAATAAATAAAAATTCAAAGATTTAAAAATATTGAAATAAAAAAATAAATAAAAATAATTCAGTTAATAAAATAATCGAAATAAAAAATAAACATTGTAGCCTTTACTTTGAAAAGTATTTTCCGATTTTCAAACGTAAAAAGAAGAATAAAACTTTTCAAACGAATATTTAGAAAATCGGGACTTTTCGTATATTTGACAAAACGTCCTTTCGAAAATTCGTTTTTTTTTTTTAAAGAAGAATAATATTTCCCTCGCGAAGCAATGGAAATATGGAATAACTTAGCTCGCAGAGGGGGCGCGAGATTTATAGGGAAATCTTTAAGGAATGACGCTCATTTTTTCTCGCTCTCCTCCAAGGAAGTGGAGTACTCCGCGCCTAGCGTCACACGATGATTGAGTTTCCTTCTCTATTCGACTCGTTTCTTAAAAACGGTCCCATTTTTTACGTATTTTCTCCGGGACGTTCGACCACTGCACATGTCACGATGAATCACCAAAGAACGCGAGGAAAGCGGGGGAAGGGGTTGGTAACACGCGGGAACATTATCAATCACCTACGAAACGTGATTACCTTTTTTATCCTGGCCTCCTTCCTGCTTCGAACTTAACCCCGTCTGTGAATTAAAGCTTGTCGAAAATTTCAAATTCCCTTTCACATCCAAATCCCAACGCTAGGCATTTTTTATCTTTTTACCTTTCGCAAAAAACATCGAAAAAAAAATCGAAAACATCGAAGAAAAAAATCGAAAGCATCAAAAAAAAAAAAGTTGAAATCGCGCAGGCTTCGAAGTAAAAATTCTCTCGACATGTTTCGGTTGGACTCACTCGCGTATCACTCTTTTTCACGCATCAATTCAATTTGCACAAGAATCCCAGAAATTCCGACTGGAAAATTATTATTTTTTTAAATCGATTTCATCCAATTAATTATCAGACAAAACATTGTCCGATATTTATGTTAGACACATTGAAATAAAATGTTACTAGATATTAAAATTTATCAAACAATAAAAAATCCAAAAATTAAACTTAACTTCAAAATAAAATAGGTATCGAATTGAGAAAAAAAAATGTTTATTAAAAAATTTCATTGCGAATAAACACATCTTATGGAGAGGTCCTTGCATAGTGTATTTAATTCTAATAAAATTTCTTAATTTCATATAATATAATATAATATACATATATATATTCCACAAATTATTTATTGATAACATTCCACATATTATATTATATGTTTTATGATCATTGCATTAATATTTTAATATTTTTATACGTTTATATGTTTTTAATAAAAAAAATAACAAATATTGTTCCAAATAAACACATCTTTAAGGACCTCCTCGCAAGATGTGTTCATTCGTAACAAAAGTTCTTAACTTCAACTTTATATACATATATATTCATACATATTCTTTATAAATCTATATATCCACATAAACAGTATATAAATATATATGTATATACATATATATAAGTACATATTGAACGACATCCTTGTAACCTTACCCAGCTATCATTTCTAGTGGTTCAGAAAACCAATAAGGTCCTATCACAATAAGGACCGATATAAAAGGGTACAAAAAAAAAGCGGAAGTTTTCCGAATGATACGCCATCGGAGAAGCTTTATTGATGCGATCCTCGTCGATATTAGTCGATATTGCGTTGTTGCACCCACGTGTACACAAACGAACCCGCGGATAGTTAAAAAGTCATAAAAACAGATCTTCCTCTTTGCGAAGGTACAACGTGTGTTATTGCTTCGACGCTTGTTGCTCGAAGTGAATTCAGAATGTTTCCGCGAGTGGAAACGACAATAGGACCAGAGTGATTCGATAAATGTAATGGCGTATCCGAGCCAAGCTTCTCACGTGCTTTTCACTCGAATGATGTCCCGGATACGATCTTCCGGACCCAACGGACAGAAGCGTGAAAAGCTATTTTTTCGGGCTTGGTCTTGAGAAATCACACCATTTCTTTTTTTTTTTTGCTTGGTTTCGCAAAATCTTAGGATTTTTTTTGTTTGTTGGGTTTTGCGAAATCTTACCATTTTTTTTTATTTTGCGAAATTTTTCAATTTTTGAAATCTTACATTTTAAATCTCTTGCAATTTTTTAAAAAATTTGACAATTTTTGAAATCTCAAATTTTTACAAAATACGAAATCTTATAGTTTTTTAAATCTCAAAAACTACTAAATGGATTCTGTTCAAATTATTGCAGCATCTTTTTTATATATATATAACTACAAATTGAACTTGAATAATTAATATTGCTTCATTAGTTTTCTTTTTACCAGCTAATAGACCCAAAAAAAAAGTGCGAAGAATTGAATTTTCGTTCTAAATAGTAAGAAAAATGATTTTTTTGAAATTCCGACTTTATTTTCTTTCCACGTAGAGCCTAAATTTCAATTCAAACAGCATTTGGTTGTTTTTTTTTAAATTTCAGATAAGCAAACCGACTGGAATCACGAAAGAAGTGGAGCATCTCTTTTTTTAAATGTGTTCCTGTTGGGGCGTGTATCACCGATTATATTCAATATATTGCCTTCAAAAAATTCACAAAGTTTATTTAAATGTTAATAAAAATGATATACAAATAACAAATTATTTTATTTTAATGGTTCGTCGTAAAAAAATATCCCAAAAATATCCCATTGAATAAACAGTCTTCTCCCTAGACGACAGCCTTAAAAACGTTTTTCCATTGCGCGTTCCTTCAAAAAAAAGCTAGTAATGTCGATCTCAAAAAAAAAAAAAACCGTACGATAAATTAAACACAATTTGGGTCTCGTTTTTACTAGGAGGTACGACGTTACGCAATGGACGTTTCTAAAATAATTCAGAAGACGTAATATAATAGCTCGCGCTTGACCAAAGCGACCAAAGTTTTCTTCACAAACGGTATACTCGAGGACGCATAAAATCTTCCATCCATACTTATATCTACAAACGTGTGTGAATTTTTGCGTCCGCCGTTGGCATCGACGTACCCAATGGAGGGATGGGGAACAATTGGACCTTCGCCATCGTCTTGAGTGACGGCGCAGATGGCCGACGCATTCACAATTACATGTCCGTTCTTGCGACCCGATGCGACTCGAGTAATCCACGTATAGATAGGCACAAGTATTTCATGTCGATATATATGAGGTGTAGTAAAAAGAAATCCATTGGGGTAACAGTAGATGTCATTAGAAAGATCTGTTTCCGTACCGAGCGAACTTTCGCGACAATTTTGTGATCGGTTAACTGGGCTTGTGGTTGGTCGAGTCCGGAAAATAATGGATTTCTTTTTATTACACCTAATATAAGGCAAACATAGATTTAACAACAATGAGACCAAAAAACATTATACTAATCCGGGTCAATTTTGCGCGTTTAACTGTTCGAAGGGTCGTCAAACCAGAAAGATAAAAATTAGAACATGGCAATCGTATTGAAATGATAGAGCACTTATCGAACTTATTATCAAGAAAAATGAAGAAAATTTATTTAAATAATTATTGAGAAATAATGAAGAAAATTTATTTAAACAATTATTGAGAAAAAAATGAAGAAAATTTATTTAAACAATTATTGAGAAAAAAATGAAGAAAATTTCTAAAGAAACTCCACATTTGTTTGAAAAAAGGATTAACGAAGGATATTCAGAAAGCGATCTCTTGATTTGGTAATTGTGCCCATCCTTGCGGGGTAAGTAGACGCGAAACCACGAATACTTTTTTGTGGAATCCCGTAAGGAGTAATAAGAAATATGTGTTTTTATTAATTTTGAATTTAAACTCGAAAACGTTGACTCCGGTATTAACGGTTGGTCGTTTGTAGAAATAGCGCCGTTAATTTCGATTTTTTCGGTAATTGACAGAAACAAGTTTACATTAGCCTACATTATTGAAAGAACAGCCTCCACACAATACAGCCCACATTCAACGTAAAAACCGAAAGTAATAAACACTTGAATAATCAAAGTTGGTGAAACCGTGCATTGCCCGCGTTCATGCCAATTTCCCATACAGGGTCTTCGATACCTTCAAAACCATTGTTAATCCTCAAAAATCCTTTTGGCTGTTCTCTTCGTTAAAAGGAAGGTTTGTCCAAAATTTCCAATGGGACGTGGTTTTCGGAACTAAAGCTTGGTCGATGTGTGTTTGTAGGAGAGAACGGGGGGGTAAGCGGTTAGAGGGGGACAGTGGGGTATTTTCAGGATGATGGCGATGACGGGGACACAGCGTTACGTCCGAGCGAGCTGCGGTCGATCCAATTAGTCAGCCAACAATGTCTTTTGTCGATAATCGTTGCCGGATCGATTTGACTCCACACTTTGGGTACAACGAGGGAGAGAGAGAGAGAGAGAGAGAGAGAGCGACGCGGTTACCGGATAACTAGGAAAATAGAAAGGGAAGGCAAAGGAGAGAGAGAGAGAGCTTGGACCGAGGCTGGGGAGGGGCAAGTGGAAGGGAGAGATTTGCGTGTGAGGATCATCGATGGAGCCAACGGTGACGGTGAATAGATGACGGTTTAACACATCGCTAACTTGACAATACGTTATACCCAACCATTCACCGCAATCCGTACTCTCTAGCCGTGCAGGCCCCATTGTATCATATTGAACTTCCAGGCTTTCCTACACCCCCCATCCCCCCCTGGAGCTTGCCACCCACCGAACCTGTTTGTTCGTCGAGCAGAGTGCAGCTTTTCAATCGATCCCGAAGAACGTTAGTATATTTACTTTAGCGGTAACAGTTCCGTACCCGATCGACGATCATGGCAAAGAATAATTGCCGGCTCGATCAACGATCGAACTTCATTATGCGCTTAAACCGGTTCGAACACCGAACGGAATTGTCACCCGAACGGAATTCCATTTATTTCGGTTGGAATAAGTGTGGGGATTATCCGGGAATATCTACACAGGGTGGCACGAAAAGAAACGTCGAATCGATGGCTATTATGTATTCCAACGACGTTTTAGTTTCCGATAAACGTTTAATTTTCATCGAGGATAATTAATGAGCGAAAGAACACTCGAGTATATATCTTAAGCTTTGATGAACGGTGAACCTAAAATTTTGGAGATTTGTTATCTATTTTTAAGTGAGAAAAATGTTTTTGGATCAAACGCTCGAGTACTTTTGAATACTTTTGAATGTTGGGAAAACGTTGCTTTCTGGAATCAACAAACAGGAAGGATGTTTTAGGATTTCAGGGAAACCGTTAGCGCCATCTGGATTTTGTGGATGTGAAATGTTGAAAGAAGACGCTATTTGTTACGATATCATATCACGATTTACCATTTTTCTAGGTTGCCGGGAAGATTTTTTTTCGAAAACTGTTTTAATTAAAAAATGTCAAGTCAATTTCGGTTGAAAGTAAAATTTTATGCAAAAGTAAACTTTAGTCGTTTTGGTAGCTTGCACACTCAGTTTAATGAAAGTTTAAGTATTTTACGACAAAATAATAAAGCTTTGCCAATGAAAAGAAATAAGTAAAGTTTTTTTTTAGAAAAAGAAAACAGCACGCTTAAAACCAAACGGTATTCCAAATCAGCTTCGTTTTATCTCCGTTTCCAGAAAGCAAATTATACGTACGAAAAATGTTTCAAAAAATAATGTTTAATGACTTTTTTCTCGAAAAGTAAAAAATATCGTAGAAGTTAGACGAGAGTGATCGTGATAAAGAACAATAATCCGATAGGTAGATCGTGTCTTGAACCATTTTTTTTTGAACCACCCGATACGTCTGTACATATCGAGTCTCATTAACGGAGTATTCATGGGCCAATGGCAACTGTCACGTACGACTCATTGTTCTTTTCTGATGCATCGAAAATTCGATATACCCGTTCCCCTGTCGATTCGCATTACACACTCTTTATTTATTCGAGCACTCGATTGTCAAATGGATTCCGGAAATCATCGTTCCAATCCACAGGGGAGAAGAAGAGGAACGTAAAAGTTGTGAAGAAAAAGTTGTAAATAGCATTTTTATTGTAATTCTAGAATCCTTTTTGCATTCCTGTATACATTATTTATATTTTTTGGCACGTACGTATCTTGTATCAAATTTACTTATTTTCGTTAATTACTTTTATGTAATTATGCAAAAAGAAAAACTATAAGTCGTAACTTGAAGTATTATTGCTTCAATGAGTACAAGAGGAAAATCAAAACTTAAATTATGGATTAGAAAATTGAGAAACGTTTTGAAAAATTGGCGAACCTGTACTTTGATAAATATTGGCCTTGCACTGACGAGCCAATAATTGGCAAATCTGTACTTCAGCAAATATTGAACTTTAACCGACGAGCCAATAATTGGCGAGTCTGTACTTTGTCAAACATTGGACTTTTAGTGACGAGCCAATAATTGGCGAAACTGTACTTCGCTGAATATTAGATTTGCACCGTCGAGCCAATAATTAGCAAGTCTGTAATTCGGAAAACATTGGCCTTTTAGCAACGAGCCAATAATTGGCGAATCTGTACGTCAGCAAACATTGGCCTTGTACCATCGATCCAATTGGCCTCTACCGATCGATCGGCAAAACCAATATAGGCAATCGCTGATCCTAGATTTTGGTGACATGCCCTTTCCATAATTGGCTGCTTTCAATTCCATTCGTTTTGCATGAATGGATAATCGGCTTTCCCATAAACGAGAGTAATAAATTCATATCTATAAAACTACCAAACTATTTATCATAAAATTCATAAATAATTCATATATCATTATTTTACAACGATTTGTTACTTTTTATCCAATAATACCTAAATTGATTAACCGATCGTTCTTTCTTTCTGATACTCGATAATATTAGAAGGTATTGGACTCTCTATCTCCCTTACCGTTTAATTCTTTGACTCTATATATTTTCATCTTTCCGCTCTTCCCGAGAGGCGATAATTCCCTTTATTTTATCTCGCACACCCGATCTCGTGTTCGCGTTTTATTCTCGCCAGTTTGCTCACTCTTCTCCACCCCTCTCGCTTTCTATGCGTCAAGGAGAGATTTCTTGCGAGCGTCAGGCGTGAACACGGAGAGTCCACACGCTCGAAATTGGACGTTGGCCAACCAGCGCGAAATACTACTGACACTGTACCGTACATTAGTGCCTACGTGCACACGCCCGCATATATATATATATATATATATATATATATATATATACGAGGTTTGTTCAAAAAATAAGGTGACTTTCAACTTTTCTCCAAAAAAATATTGATTTATTCATCGATAGCTATTTAGTCCCCTTCAAAGTAATCCAAATGTAAAAAAGTGCTTTTTCCAATCCTCGAAGCACTTCTGATACGCGCTCTTTGATACGGCCTCGAGCTCGTCCCAGTGATCCGGTCTTAATTTCCTCGATCGTCGCGAATCTCCGTCCTTCCGTGGCTCTTTTCAATTTTGGGAAGAGAAAAAACGTCGCAGGGGGTCAAGTCCGGTAAGTACGATGGCTGAGGCGTTATTAAGGTGTTCTTTCGTCGCCAAAACAATCACGAACGAGCAACGCGTGATCATTATCGTTTTCTATAGCAAAACAATCGCCAAGTACACCAAAACACGTTGTAACTTAATATATTCAAAAAAAAACAAATTAAACATGCAAAATGATAGATAATTTTAAGATATGTTGAAGACATATGTACCAACGTTAAAAAAAAATCAAAATTCGAATGTACGTGTTATTTCCTCTCTGTTTCTCTCTCTCTCTCTCTCTCTCTCTCTCTCTCACTCTTTTTCTTTCTATTTTTTTGCTCTTCTCATACGCTTTTCTTCATCGATTTATATTCACCACGATTTCTCTCCTTCCTTCCTTCATTATCCACCATAGCTTTTTTCATACTCCAGCCAGAAAATATAAAACGATATAAAATATATATTCCCTACAGGTCGTACCTACAATAGAAATTTCTTCGATCTCCTCTTTCAGGCATTCGTTCTCATTTGTTTGTTCCACCAGCGCTATTGAGGTCGATAAATTCATATTTATATAGCTTTTTACAAATAAACCGATCTAGACGACTCAAACTTTCGTACTTCTTTTTCATCGTTCGTTTATCACTTCTTATTGATAATATATATTTATCGTATTCGATAGACGATTCGATGAGAGCTTTCTCCAACTCTCCAGTTTCCGGGCCAATCTTCGACGTGACGTATTGTCCGAAAGCTCCGGAGGAAATAAAAATAGATGTTTCATGGAAGAGACGAGATTGATTGATTGATTGATGTATTTCATGCCTTGGAATAATCCTTTCAGCAAATTTAACAACTTGGCGACGAATAAACAACGCAGAATAAATTCAGTATAAAATTATATAAATAATAAAAAAATACAAATCGCACTAAATATAAACATAAATAAAAAATGTTACAAAATAAAATATACAAATTTACGAAAACAGGAACTAAATAATAATAACCAACAATACCAAAAAAGCAATATATCTTTTTTTAACGCAAAAATATTCAAAAAAATTCAGTCTTTACCACAGACTGGACTCATTATGAACAACAAAACTTTAAACGACCTCAAAAATAATCGTAAAAATGAATTCAAAACGAAAGAGAGAGTAGAATATTTTAAGGCTTGCTCGTGCATATATTTTCCAATTCATCGATCTCAATAAGTACGGAAATAACTAATTCACAGTGATATCGTTATCAACGTTATTCGGTTCGTTATTTTTCTCAAATTCAGAGTCATTATCCCAGATAATACGACTGTCCGGTTCATTCGGATATATCGTTAACGTTACGTTGAAACCTCGAAGAGAGTCAACTAGAAAGTCGCAATTTACGACGGTTTATTAGCGATCGAAGATCAAAATGAAAAGCGTTCGTGCATCGGTGACTCTCAAAGGAACGCTTTTACCTTGATCCAGCAAGAGCCTTTGATTCTCCATTTTTTTTTTTCTTCGTACACAAGATCTGTCTTTCTCTCTCGGTCTTTTTGTATCTTCCTTTCACTTTTGTCATGTTCGAGCAACATTTATTCGGGTCTCCTTTACGTGCTTCGTTCCCTCACTCGATTGTACACTTCTCAGCACTCGCCCTTCGTCTTTTACCTTTTCTTTTTTTTCCCGTTATTTTCTGGTTGCCCGCGAGAGGTTTCCGGATGCCTTCATCTTCCCCGTCTCCACATCTAGACCTCGTTATTTTCCCTTCATTAGTACGGGCCAATTCTCTTTGCCACGCTCTGCCTTTTTTTTTCTTCTTTTCTCGTCGCTCTTTTCTTTTTTCACCTTCGTTCCCAACACCAACCAACCCCCTCCACCGTAAGTCTTCTTTTTCATTATTCATCCGCCCTCTGTTTGGTAAATGGAACGAGGCAAAAGAACGCGATTAAAATATTAAAACTCCGTGCGGATGCTAATGAAACATTTGATCGATTGATCAGGGCATTAAAAATGTCAATCTCCAGGTTTACCTGGGGAAAATTGGTCGCTTTGCGGTTGGTAATCGTGCGCCGGTGAGAAAAATCTCCTTGTACGAGATTTTCCTTTTTTTTTATCCGGCCCTTACGATGCAGTAATATTTATAGTGAATTTATTGGGATATTTTACGTTTCGCGATAAATATCCCTAGATTTATTTATCATCAGCCGAAAACCAACGAAACGCGACTATGGGGTAGTTAAGAAATTTTTACTTTTCCGGGATTATTTATTATTGCTGATTATTAATAATGTTGTGAAAAGATTAATTAAATTGCAATATTAAATTTCCCTATACCCATGATAAAAAAAAAGAAGTCGTTGCGAATGTAAATAATTGTAGAAAGGTGTATACCCTATACGATTGAAAGAAGTAAATTTAAAAAAAGTTCAATGGATTAAGAAATATAATAATGAATGAATTAATTAATTTTTAAATGTTTAAAAATTATTACTCATTTTTATATTTGAAAATGTGAACATAAAGATCATTATTTAAAACCGTTAGTACTTGCAAAGCTCATTGTATTACTAAATATGTACGGAATATTCAGAAATATATTTTATTATCTACGTATTCCAATGGTTAATTTTCATGTGTTTTTCAATTCTGTTTATTTTCATAGTAGCGTATATTTCATTCAAAAATAAATAAAACTGTCAAAAAACAATGTTAAAAAGATATGATTAGCTATATTGAAAATTATGAATCATAATTTATTTATTTATTATAAATCATATCTATTTCAATTTTGTTTTTGTTTTTCAGTTCTTTTTATTTCATTTAAAAATAATTGTAAAGGTCGAAAAACAATGTTGGAAAAATGATGTTTCGCCAAATTAAAAATACTATTTTAAATATAATGTAAATCTAATTTCTACGTTTAAAACACATTATTAGCCGCAAATTGATTCAGTTTCACGTACTGTTTTTGAGTGTACGGAATATTGCACGTTTCCATGGTCAAAGTTGTACGCTGTCGGAAATAAATTTGTCGATGTTGATTAGTGAACGAGCCGTTTGTTTTTTCCCTGAACGGTCGGAACCCGCTGAGCTAGTAATTTCGATATTAATCGAGCGAGAGTCGCGAAGGCATTACAAGAAGTACTCGAATACGAGCGTGTAACTCGCGATATCCGAAAGTGGGTGGTACGGGTACAATATCGATTCTCCGTTATATCGCTGGTGACCCGGCAACTCGAATTCGCCCTTAGGACGAAAAAAATAATAGCGAGTGTGCGCGCTTCCCACATCCGTACGGGCAATGCTGCGTAGGCGTCAGCAGCTCGGCTCGTCATGTCTGACCTCTCGCCAACCGTTTCTACTGACTTCCCATCTCCGCGACATTGTTTTTCTTCCCCGAGTGATAATTTTCTACCAAAATCGATTTTGTGAAAATCCTCAAGACAATAGATTATCCAGTGTACTCGTAGCATAATTCAGGATCGAATAATTATTTATAATAAACGGTGGAAAAATTAATGAAATTGGATTTTTTCAAAAAAGAATTTAGGAAATTGAGAAAAAAATGACCTGTAGAAAAATAGCGCTTTATCGTAGATGGATAGAATTACTAATAATCTAGTTATATACAGAAGTTAATCATTTATTTTTGCGAAAAAATATACATTTGAAAAAAAAAAAAAACGTAAATTTACATAACCGCGAACATAGACGTCAATAAAATGAATGAACGATGTAAAACGGTCGATTTACGTCTGATAACTAGCATTTTCAATGTTACACTAATTAATAACTAGTCATTATCTAGTTAATAACATATACTTGTAAATTATTAATTATTACTCGTAAAGAAATTACTACTTACTAGTTACGAGTCACTACTAGTAAAACAAAAAGTTATTACTAGTAAAATAAATTATATTAGTCAATAACTAGTATTTCCATTGGATCGATTTATCTATCACACCGTGCTATCTATCACACTTAATGCTCAACAGAACAAATGTCTAAGTGCCAAAATAATAAGAAATTTAAAAACAAAAAAAAAAAAACAAAAAAACTTTGGCCGCGAAAGTTGAAAAATAAATCCGGAGCGTGAAAAGTTAAAAAATCACTGCGCAGACTTCACCAACGAAGAGCCGTTTCCCAATGACAAAATGGTAGCGAGAGAGACAAAATGGTCGCCCGGTTAACGCGGCGGGGATTGGACGTTCTTGGTGCACGAGTGAAGTGAAGTTGGCGCGAATCATAAACGGCGGGAATTTCAAAACCGTTATCGCTGTACCTTGTACCTTGTATGAAAGGGGCGTGGGGGAAGAACTTAACAATTAGAGGTTTCGATGTCGACGTATATCTAAATCCGTTTTCAGTAAAGTAGAATCGAATTGCATCGGGGCTACGTACGTATGAAGTATAACGAAGTAAGAAGCAGGAGAGAAATGCGACAGCGTTATTGATAACGGTCAGGATTTCGCTCGTTGGATAATCCACCGTGGGGTATAGCGAGGGCGTTAGCGATAAAGGGATCACTGAGGATTTCGGGCTGGTGGTCTCTATGCAACGGTCACCCGCGCCTCGCCGCAGAGAAAACCCCTTTCGTATATCTATACCCCGATGGCTCCTAGAACAGCGCAAATCCTCAAGTTTGATCGCGAGTTCTCCGACGATCTCGCCGAACCTCTGTACACCGTACCAGAGAGCATCTTGCTCCCCGAGCTCCTTCGTTCTTCCTTCTCCATAACATTTGTGCGCTGTTTCGTACCCCCGATATGGAACGATCCTTGATACCTCGAAACTCTCGACGATCAACAATCCCGCTTGGTGCATCATTATTTTTATCATTATTATTATTTCCGGTAGATCCTCAAATGCTGAAGAAATTCTATCCAATATTCGGTGCTTCGACGATCGTTACCTGTCCAAACTTTTATCGTAGAGATCGCTGTCGTGTCTCTTTAAGCTGGAATTGAAGGATCACTGGATGGGCAAAAAGATAGCCCACAATGGCAGATTCGTGGGTATACAAGACTGGATTATTTCTTATTTGTTCAACCTTACGATAAGCTCGTTTAATAATAAATCAACGCTTAATAATATTAATAATAAATAATTAATTGGTAATCAATTATTCTTAATGAATGAATTAATTATTAATTATTAACGACGATCGGACAATGAAACGCTATATACATTGAGTTTTTGTTAACAATTAATCATTAATTATTGATCATTGATAATAAAAAAATTATTAATTGTTGCTGATTAAATCATCAGTTTCGTCGATCGTCGATCGAAATCATTTTTTATTCAAACCCCGAATACCCAAGACGATACACGAAGAGTCAAGGGGTCCCACCAAAAGTAAATGGGGGGAAAAAATGTGCTCCACTAACACCCTAGGTTCAGCGACACCTTAATTTAAAAAAAAAATATCGGAACGATATCGAATTATATTTCGATACATTCGGCAATAAAGTGAAAAGGTACGAAACGAAATAGACATAAATTCGACTATTTCGTATCGTACGTATATAAAACTTAAAAAAAAATAAATAAATAATAGGAATTATTACTTCGGGAAAAAGCTGAAGCCTGGCAAGCTCATTTGTATAACAGAGCACGTTTCCTCGAATATTGAGAAGCTCAGTAAAAAAAAAAAATCCGCTGTCTGACTACACACGGACTTACTCCACTGTGACGACGCTGGAGTAAAAAAAGAAACGGGCAACTTCGCAGCGACGTAACATGCCTCCGGTCTCGAGTCTAAAGACCACCGTTATCTCCGGCGTATAATCTAAAGCACATTGTAAAACCAACTTTCTTGTGACAGAAGAGAAAAAAAAAAGGACCAATCGTCGTTCCGCGTTCAGTACAGTAACAAAAGCGTCGGAGGAAGATGACTGAAGCGAATTTGTGTTTCCACGGTGAAGTATCATCGACCATCGACCCACAGGACACGCCCCTTCAATTTATATCTATATATATCGGCATACGCGGTTGTTTTAACCGTTCGGGGTAATATGGACCCCTGAGATCAACGATGATAATGGTAATCAATTATCGCAGGTAAAAAACAAAACTCAGTAAATTTGAACCTTTTAAGTCGAAACGTGCAAAGCTGGAATTTGAGTTTGTTTGGGTTTGGGTGGGTCACAGGAATTCTGAGGATATTTATTTATTCGAATAAGAATTTTATAAAAATTCCAAAAATATTCAAAAACTCCGGGAACTTAGGAAAGTATACCAAAGTTTTCAAGATTTTTCGTAAATATCCTCAAAATCATGGAAGTTTGGGAAATATCCGGAAAATTTTGTAAACTTAGGGAAATAATGAGAAAGTTTGCGAATTTAGGGTAATATTTCAAAAGTTTCGAAACATGGAAAAAATTTCCAAAGTTTCATTGACAACTTTGAGTGACGAATATCGTACAACAATTTTCAATAATTCTCAAACAGCGATCTACAACCTAATCTGCAAAAACAAATAGTTTGAAAAATAACGAAAAGGAAAAATTAAACACAATTTCGGTTAGATTTTAACGATGCAAAATTGAATCCCATAAAAAAGTATAGTCGAAAATCATTGGTGCGAAAATAAAGGTATCTCTGAAGGATAAGTTATTATTTGAGATTGTATAAAAAAAAAAAAAAATTGTAAGATTGAAAAAATTGTAAATGAAGCTTTGTAGTCCAATGCAAATTCGGAACTTCCGTAAAAAATTACCACGATCCTTCGATTCATGATAGAGGTGATTGGAAACCCTCAAGACGAAGAAAAGATTGTGCCTGTTCCATAGAACTAAATAAATTGGCAATATTATTTTTTTTAGGGGTCCATTTTGCCCCACCTTCGTCTATTCCCCGCGTAATCGGTCAAACATGTGCTACACACAAATACGTCATGTGGATCGCGTTACAGGTACATCACGAAGTCGACGTTTCACCACGGGACACCCAGCAATCCTGTATCACGTTATGATGAACTCAATCCCATTCAGTAAGTAGCGTTATCACACCCGAGCAAATATCGTTTCACGTTTGGAAAATTCAACACCCCGTAGACATTTGACGCTACGTATAATCCAGAAGAAACAAGTGGGACAGTACGTTCGTAATTTGGTTCAAAAGTTCACACGATATTCGAGTCACGCGATACAGAGATGGTTCAAAGTGGAAATATTCAGTTAGCGATCGATTCGCAAGCAAATAAATCCGCGTCTCTGTTTTAATTAGCTGCATTTGGGGCAAGTGTGCGCACTTTGAAATTTCGTGTCAAGCTTAAGGAGTGCGATAATAAAATCGTATTAGCCAAACAGTCGTATTGTCCTAGTCTTGATGAAATTTAGAAAATTCATAGAAGATCTTCACGTTTTTTCAACAAGAAAAGAATAATTGGGAAAATTCTATCGTCGAGGAGGTTTGTTCAAAAAGTAAGGTGACTTTTAATATTTACGCTACGTAAATACGATTTTTGATTTTTTTTGTCGTCAAGTCGGTAGATATGTTTCCAACATACGTTAACGTTATCAGCCATTTTGCATGTTTCATTTGTTTTTGACGAATAAAAAGTTCAGACGTGTTTTGTTGTACTCGGCGATTGTTTTGCTATAAAAAAACGATAATGCACCTGATAACGCATCGTTGCTCGTTCGTGATTGTTTCGGCGGAGAAACAACACCGTAATCACGCTTCAGCCACCGCATTCACCGGACTTGGCACCCTGCGATGTTTTGTCCCTTCCCAAAACGGAAAAGAGCCACGAATGGACGGAGATTCGCGACGGTTGAAGAGATAAAGACCGGATCGCTGGGAGGAGCTCGAGGCCTTCCCAAAATTGCGTATCAGAAATGCTTCGAGGATTGGTCTATTATATGTGGGGGATATTACTTTGGAAGGGACTAAATATATATTGATGAATAAATATTATTTTTTCGAGATAAATAAAAAGTCACCTTATTTTTTGAACAAAAGCTGCTGTTCGATGTTTTTGTTAAATTTACTTTTGTACATTCAATTTTTTATTTAGTTTTGTACATTGCCCCGAATCCCTGAAACTTTCCGGAACGTTGAATCCACCTTGCCTATTCCCTCAACTTAAACGGAAACGCGATACGTTTGCGAGTGAGAAAAACGAGAGAAAAAAAAAAGAAGTTTGGTGGGTCGCGAGGCTATTTTCACCCCGTTGGTGCGATTGCACTCGCTGCAAAAGAGTTGCTCGTTCGGGGGATGCGGGTTAAATCGTCGATGGTCCCCTCACTAGGCTGCGGGTTCAGCAGAATTTTCATGGGCAGCCTCGGTAATTGGGAGAGAAAAAATAAAGGTACGAAGAATAGAAGCTACGTTTATGGCGAGCAAATCCGGACGAGGTCGAGGATATTTTTCTTCGCTAATTAGTTTCGTTGCTCTTTGAAGTTGGATTCGTTACTAACCCCGAGTATACGATGGTTGTAACGGACCGTGATCTCAACTTCCGGAAAAAATCTCAAGCAAAAACGTTACAATGGGAATAAAACGAACTGCAGAAAAAACAAGTGCTGTTAAAATAAAATGAAAAATAATCTTCGGGCGACCGAAATCGATACTAGGATGGGTGACCATTAGCGTTTACCTTACGGGAAGGCGAATTGCAGTAAGACGGTTGAGGAAACCGAAAAACGGATGGACTTGATGAGCTTTGAATAGTCGTTGTTGGTTAAAATTAATATTAATATTGATATTTATCGATTATTTGATATTGGCTAATATAATTAACCATTAAAATTAATATTCTTTGATTCTTTGATATTGGTTAATATCTTCGACCATTTAATTTAATATTCATTGATTTTTTAAATATTGGTTAATATTGAAACATCGAACATAAAAATTAATATTCTTTGATTTAAAAAATATTGGTTAATATTAAAACATCGAACGTAAAAATTAAAATTCCTTGATTTTTTTATTTTTAAAATATTGGTTAATATTAAAACATCGAACGTAAAAATGAATATTCCTTGATTCTTTGATACTGATCAATATCATTGACCATTAAAATTGATATTCTTTGATTCATTGATATTTGATAATATCATTAACCATAAAAATGAATATTCTTGGATTCTTCAATTTAAACGATCATTGTTAATTGATAAAAAAAAATCAATGAACGTTCCATTAATTCGAAACGTCTTCACCGAAGTTCTCCATAATCAAATCGACTTTTCTAATGACAATAAAAAAGCAATTCGACCACTTAGGAGTGGAAGGAAGGTCTTCGAGCTTTTCCTAGGAGCATCGTTATCGAGCGTTTTGCAGCAAAGCCAGGAGGGTAAAAAAAGCGCCGTTTGCACTCTGCCGCTGTAAGAACGAGGGTGCGACAGGTCCGCCATTTTTTTTTCTTTTTTTTGTTCTGACAAAAAATATCTTTGAGTGTGACGAAACGAAAGGAAAAGTAAAATGCAGAACGACAGCGATGGAAAAGAGAAGAGAGATATCGATTAATGGAAATAGGAATGGTGTTACAACGCGTTTTCAAAGATCCGAAGAGAATTTACAGGTTAGAAAGAATGGCAAGAATATAAGCCGTGGGAGAGCCACACATCGGCCATTTTATTGGCACAATCAGTACGAGGCACGTTGATACTTTTCGAATTGATTGGTAACCTTGGAGTCCGAGCGAAGGTCGTTTGAGTGCCGTTAGGTCAAATTCGGATCACCGACAGAGGCAATGACCAAACTACCATCAAAAATGTTGTTCCGTCAGGTAAATCGCCATCATCATTTTTGCCAAATTCTTTAATTGCCTCTAAATTTCCGGACCGGAGACAAAGACCACCAAACAATCCATTCTACCAACTGCCTTTGCACCAAAATGTCCAAATGTCCACCAAATGTCATATTAATGGAAAATCCCACTGACGTGTTATCCGTTTGGGTTCGTGAGATTTTGACTTTGAAAATTTTGTAATTAAAATAACTCGAAGCCTCTATTTTAATTATTTTTCGTGCAATCGGATAAATGAACCAATAATAAAAGAAAAACAACTTTTCAAAAACACATTTGCTTTTAATTTTGCAATTGACATTCTCAAAAAAAACAAAACACACACACACACATTTTTCTTCGTTTCAAAATTGACATTCTTAGAATAAAAACAATTTTTGAACTACGAAGTTTATCTGAAAATGTTAATTCTCCTAGTATTACCAATCAGTATCCACCCAAACAAACCCAAACGGACCAAAAATTTTCGACGTTTCAAACAAATATATTCGTCTAGTTCATTTTTTTTGCGATACGATACTGTGTGAACTAAAAATATTAAATGCTCCTATAATTAAGGGGTATGAAACGGTTTGTTGCTTGTAGTAACTTATATCTGGTATATTTCTCCCCTTTCCCGCGTCTTTCATGCCGCATGAAGTACCTTATTCAAAAATTTGTCACATCAGTAATAAAAGGAGATTTTTTCAGTTGGCCCAGTTACCGGAAATGTCTCGTATGCACAGGCAGAGCAGGAGACGTGTAGCCATGAGGATAAAATGGTTCTGTACGAACAATGGTGGGGCTAACAATGGGCTGTGTGCCGGTCGAAACGCGGCAAGACAATGCCACCCGAATGGCCGGTAACATCCACCATACGAAGGTGGAATCCCCGCAGCAGTAGCCTATAGGTCCTAAATCAACGTTCAGCATGATAAAACGTGGCAAGGGCGCAAATGCGCCTCGTGATCCCTCTTCGAAAAAAAAGAAAAAAAAAAAACAATCGAATCCAATGACTGGCCAGTTGACTGCCCAGTTTTCGATAGGCAAATCCGTGCGCAATGTCTAACCGGCCAATAGCCTACGGCTTGATCGATGCGTGTATAAATATCTGCATTAGGCTCAGTAAAAAGAAATCCATTACTATCTGGAGTCAAGCAATCGGAAAATTGTCGCAAAAGCTTGTTCAGTACGAAATCTCATAATTTTAACACTATCGGACTCGTTAATACCGAAATAAAGATAACTTTATAAATGAGATAAGGGAAATGGGAGTGAAGGAGAGAGGACAAGGGAGGAAGAAGGATCACCGAAAAAGCCGAGAAGGAACAGGCGGAGTGGTTGAAGGAAGAGAGGAGATGCGGTGCAGTAGTAAAGTCAGCTGCAGTGTCAGACATGAGAAAACGGACCGGGAGGAGTTTCTCGAAGCCGTGCCACCGAGTCTGTTGCCGCTTCTCCGTGTCTTTCGTAGTATGGAAACGAAGAGAGACGAAGAAAGAAAGGGATACAAGATAGGTTCAGTCGTTCGTAAGCTCCAAGCTTACAACGACGGAACGACCAGCAGAGTGTGCAAAACACTACGAGCAACTCTCTCATCGTGTACTCGTACATGCTTCTCCCTCTTTCTTTCTCTCTCTTTCTTTAATTTTAAGTTAAGTTACGATTTTAGTTATTGCATTGTATTTTTAGTTCAAATTTCGATCTTTGTTAAATCACTTAATTTGATTTTTTTTTTTCATTGTATAATTTATTTCATTCGCCCATTTGATTTTGTTGTTTTTGTTACTGATTGATAATTTATTTGTTTTATTTACTTTATTTATTTATTTTATTCGTTGGGTAATTTATTTCATTCGCCCATTTGATTTTGTTGTTTTTGTTACTGATTATTAATTTATTTGTTTTATTTACTTTACTCATTTATTTTGTTCGTTGTATAATTTATTTCATTCGCTTATTTGATTTTGTTGTTTTTGTTATTTTAATGTTATTCTTTATTAGGTTTACTTTTCTTCATGATTTATTTTTTCGATACTTATTTTGTATAATTCCATTGTTATTCTTTAAGATTGTTTTATTTTTCATTACGATTACGTCAATGTACAATTATTTTAGTTTCATTTCTTGTAAATCGCATTTTGGCCAATAGAGTGCTAAATCGTAAAGCATAGTAAAAATATCATATCATATCGTATTTCTCTCTATGTCTCTCTCTCTCTCCAGTTCTTTTATTTACATTGCAATTATTATTATCATTATTGTTGTAATAATTATTAGTTATTATGATCTCTTATAAATTTATATTGCTTTGTATTGTATACTTTTAATATTTTCACAAAGTGATATCTCTGTATTCGTATTATTTCAATAATTTATCATTACGCAACGTTATGTTTAATTTTCTCAAGTTTTTTCGTTAATTGTCTCGTTTTCCACGAAAGTAAATACTAAGGTATACTAAAATATATCATCTCAGCCTCTCTCTCTCTCTCTCAGATATTTTTAGCATCCGCTATTGTCAGAAACAAAATCATTAGAATCATTCGACTCCAAACAAGCATAATTTTCGAGTCCTCGAAGTATTCCAACCTTCAAACAGGATTGAAACCTCCACGAATGTAGGCGTTTTCTCTCGCCTACTCTCAAAACTCCCGAAACAAGTTAGTCATCAACGCGCTCCTCGTTTTCGTTTTGATCGGTCCAACTTTTAAATCGTAAAGCAAACGTTTTCTTTTCTCCCAGCACCACCGCGTTTCGCCATCGACTGGTTCATAAAATCGTTGTTTTTTTCCATTAGAAACACCTGGCAGTTGGTGAACGAACGTTTTCTCGTTTCCTCTTTGCGTTTATATCACCATTTGCTTAGGGCGCGCTACTCCGTCGTTGTAGTCTCGGAAATTATCCGTTTTCTGGATGGTCCTTGAGCCGGCTCACGGTTTGCCGGAGTCCGCTCTTGGTGTTCTCGGTGGCGCGTAATACGCCATTGTAACTTTACGAGCGTCGGTGAGAGGAGAATCATATCGAGTTCGGACGAAAACTTCGTAGGAGAGGATGGTACAACGCGGGAGACGCGTTGGAAAATACGTAATATCGAATGCTTCGGTGCTAGAGGGGCTAGTTACACAAGAGCTCAAACTCGCCTTACTTCGGAGCCTAAGCTTGGCCCCTTTTGCACTTGGGCCCTATTGGGCCTTGGATAAATCCGCCGAACGTGGCCCCTGCGTTTGTGTGACTAAACCTCCGTTCCCCGGACCTTACCCGTACCCTAAAGTTCGCTGTGCGGTTTCCTACTACGTGCCGAGTGCATCCAGCGCTTATAGACGATAACCGATATACGTACAGGGTGAACCGAAACATAACGAACACCGGAGGATCTCTGCCAAACTGGAACAATCGTCGCAACGTCAAAATGAAAACTAGGATACGTTGAAATAGCTGTAGCATTGGAGGGATAATCGCTAAAGTATCATCCGAAACGTTGTTTCTGATGGCAGTTGTGCAAAAAAGGTATCAGGGTATAAAAAAGTAGCTTAGGGATTGGAACGTCACTATTGATGATGTTAGGTCTTCTTGGTATCAAGTTTACGACTGATAATCGCTGGACTATCATCCGAAACGTTGTTTCTGATGGCAGTTGTGCAAAAAAGGTTCACTGTTGATGATGTTAGGTCTTCTTGGTATCAAGTTTACGACTGATAATCGCTAAACTATCATCCGAAACGTTGTTTCTGATGGCAGTTGTGCAAAAAATCTATCAGAGTATACTGCAGTAGCTTCAGGATTGAAACGACACTTTTGATGACGTTTGGGCCCGTTGGTTTCAAAGTCACGAACGATTTCCGCTTACAGCGTCAAAGTTTGCATGCTTGGGTTGTACGAATACAACCGTTTATAATTTTTTCTTCATTTGTTCTTTCAAACAACCATCCGAACCGTTATATCTAATGACCATCGTAAAAAAAAAAAGTATGCAACGAAAACGCGTAAAACTGTTCTCGAAATTCCATCATCTCGAATTCATCACGAAAAAAAAAAAAAAATGATAAAATCCGAAAGAATTTTTCCGGACTATTAGAACTATTAGGAAAACTCATCGAGGCCTCAACGAACTTTAAACCCTTACGTTGACCTTCGAAAGCTCGAAATAAAAAATTTAATCTCAGAGAACAGTTTTTTTTTTTTCATGAAGATGAGAGTCCTTCCGAAGGATCTCTACGGTGTCCGATGTTCCGGATGTTCGACGTTCACCGAATCACCCTGTGCATCAATCCTGAAACGCGGTGTACGTGTGCGAAACCAGGTGCGAATGTGCGTGGGCGCGTCGACGTATATATCCCGAACTAGCTCCGGGCGCTGTATATACATCTTGACTACCATTACCGCGACTATCAGAGGCGCATACTCTCTCTTCCTACAACTGCTACAGTCTCGAACAAGTTAAACGATGTAAGGCATAATTGCCCACTCATCGTCCCTCTCTCGTGTTAGACGCATATATATATATATATATAAGTGAACTCATATATATATATTGATTCCGGTCGGGCAAATTGAGTTAAAAGATCGTTAGAAAATGATAAAATTGAAACGACTGAAACGACGATTCCAAAATAGAATAAAATTCTATTTTGGAATCAAAATAGAATAAAATTCTATTTTGGAATCAAAATAGAATAAAATTCTATTTTGGAATCGTCTGTTTCCGTTTATTTAATAAATAAAAAGAATTTAATAATAAAGGAATTAAATAAAAAATGTATAAAAAAAGTTTAATATAAATAAAAAGATTAACGTCTGTTTCCGTTTATTCAATAAAAAAAAGAATGTAATAATAAAGGAAATGCATAAAAAATTGATAAAAAAAAAGATAAATATAAATAAAAATAAAGAAAAAAAAATTCATTTAAATATAATCGAATAAAGAAATATTTTTAATCGAAATAAGTTTTTATTTAAATTGATACAACAACAATATAATGAAGCAAAAATTAAGTAACCTCAATTTAAATTCGGGATTAAGGTTCACTATCTTTTCCGTGGGGGAAATTCTATTTTCGAAACGACTGCTTTTGTTTATTTAATAAGGAGAAATAATTTTTTTTTTTTAATACGACAGTCGAGCTTCGCATCGTTTTTTACGGTCCAAGTTTATTCGTCGTTAAAGCGTCGATCGACCTCGGAAATAAAGAGGGTGAGCAACCGACATACCCACTGCGCACCGTTGCCCCGAATAAGTCTATTTTCTAAAGGGGGAGAGGAAAAGGTGGAAAGATCGGGGGAGGGGGAAGGGTTTTATAAAGAATTGGAAATATTCCAATAGGGAGGAACGAATCTAGGGTGAAACGTGAATCGGATAGGGCTGTGAAAGCTCGTAACGGCGAATCGGGATCGGAAATAAATCAAAAGTATATGCGCGCGTTATCTGAGAAACGCGTTTTTGCGGATCTTGTAGTTTCGTACGAGAAATTATTTTTTTTTTCGCCCTCCCATCCCTCCCCCCCCCCTGCCGCGAGCTAGTCTAAAAAAAAATGCAACTCGCTCAGCCGGGCGAAACAAGTTTGAAAACGTGGCCCGATTCCGAGTGCATACTTCCCCCTTAATTGGAGCGCGCTGGAACGCTCGTTATAAAATTGAAAAAAGAAAATAAAAGTATCAAGAAAAAAAAAATGCCGCGCGCGGAGTTGGTAGAAAAAAGGAAGAGAGTCCTCCGCACTTTTGGCCTGAATATTATTGAAAAAGCTCGCCTTTTTTTTTAGCCCCGTTTGTTTCCTTCGTTCTTTCCTCTCGTTTTTCTTTAGTCGAGAAAAAATTTGCGAGTATCCCGCACACGCTGAAAGACTTTCGTACGCGTGTGCACGTTTAAGTCTTTCCTCCACGTTTATATACAGGGTAACCGTTTTTTTGTGGTATTCCTTTGAAGAGCTCTTTACAAACGCCATACGTATCAAATTAATGATTCTCTCATTATTGAGTTAGCATGTTTTATCGATTTTTACAAATTTTCGAATTTGTTACAGAAAATAAAGAATTTCGAAGTAAATAATCCACGTGAATTTTTAATCGACACGAGACGAGCCTAAAAATAATTAAAAATCAAAAACCCATGATAATTGAACAGAAATTATTAAATAAAAAAAATACTTTATCAGGAATATTAAATTGATACTTTTATGAAAGAAGACAAACGTATGAAACCGTTCAAAACAGAAAAATGTCGAAATTCACGTAACCTCAGAAATAAAAGATACAAAATACTTGATTTTTTATTACTATTACAAATTCCATTTATTTTTCGTTCAGTCATCATTCATTCATCATAAATCGTATCCTCGTCGTCAATCGAATATTCCAACAAAACAATTTTCAAATAATTTATTTTCACTCATAAACCCAAAAATAAAACAAAAACCTAAAACCTTCCAAATCCAATATACTGCTCAATGAATCCGTACGTCCTATTTCTCAAAGCTTACTTAGATGAAAATGAGGCTTTACGAAGGTCTATTTACCGGTCACCCAGTATATTTCCGTAAGAATTGAACGAATCCAAAAGGAGGACGGCGGAAACGATGCATACGAAGCAGAATAGAGAAATACGGATTTCGAAGTTGCAAGGGCTCGGAGAAGAGAAGAGTGGATGGTAGAGAGGGGGAGGGGGGGGGGGGGGGGGGGGGGGGGGGGGGGGAGGGGGGCGAGGGGGGGGGGGGGGGGGTGGGGGGCGGGGCGGGGGGGGGGGGGGACGAAGGTAATACGAATAAAGACGGACGTACCTTGTTAGTAGATAAATGAAAGTTGTCAAGACGGTCCAATTAATGTCAACTCTTCGAGCGGAGCTTACTTTGGCTCGGTTCTCTCGTACCATATAACCAAGTACCGGGGCTTCCCTCCAAACCACGCCTTTTTTTTTCTCATCCCCCTCTACGAGCCCGTCTTCGTCATCTTCTTTCTTCCTCTCTCTCTCTCGTTCTCTCCGAGACCATCTTTATCCTCGTTTCTGCGCTTTCGCATTATTATATAAGGCTTTCCGTACGCTTCGTTTCCTTTGCTCCTTCCCCTTCCCCCCTCCTTCCCCTCCCCTCCCCCCGGCCCTCGATCCTTTCGCCACCCTCTCGCTTCTCTCCAGTTTCTCCGGTGAAACTCCTCGATACCCGAGCTTCCAGCATCACTAGCAAATTTCATTTCATAAACTATGCATAATATCGAGCTCTGATGGATCTTGACGGAGCTTCCCTTCATTGGCTCTGTGTGGGCGGATGTGGGGGGGTGGAAACGTCGACGAATAATGCACAAAAAAGTTACGCAGGTTGTACCTTGAGAATTTTTCCAGAACTTCCAACAATAAGATCCATTAAGGATTTTTATTATCATTAATTACGTCGTTATGTAATTATGGTTGCGAAATTTACGGAAGTCAGTTTATTATTTTCTCATTCGTGACGAAATCGTAACTACTCGAGTGTTTTTCGAAAATAAACGAACGACTGTTTTTTTTGTCTTTTGTACAAATTCGGTTTATTTTCATTTGTTTGGGTTTGTGATCGGTTTTAGAATTTTCGTTTGTGAAATCTAGGGTTGTTTGGTTTTTTTTGTTTTTAGTTAATACAGTTGGTACGGAAGGTATGGTTTTTTTAGGGTTTATGTATAAATGAATAATAGTGATTGTTGTAAATATTTGAAAAAGTGGAAAATAATTTGTAGTCACTTATGGGTAAAGGTGAAAAAAATTATTTTACACTTTTGAAAATATTTATTGAAAGAAAGTGTTTTTGAACAATTTTTTTTTTTGTGTCGTAATTATTATTCTTTTTTAGTTTTTAATCTTTTATTAAACGAATTGCACCTAAAGGAGAATATGTCACGAATATTCGATTTTTTTTTTTCATTGGACGATGCATCGTGTTTTTCTCAAAACACGATTTTTTTTTTTCAGCATGCTGTTATATCTAAAAAGCTAGTTGATTGATTCTGCTTAAATTTATACAGAATATTTAGTACACATATATCTACAAATTGTAGTAAAATAATAAAGATTGCTTCGTTAGTTTTCTATTTACCAACTGAATCGATCCCAAAAAGTGTGAAAAATTGATTTCTTTTTTCTAAGGCGTAAAAAAAATGTTTTTTTTTGGAATTCTAACTTAATTTTCGTTTCATGTAGAGCCACACGTCTAAGAATTGAAACGGCGTTTGATTTTTGAATTTCAGATAAGCGAAACGGACGGAACGATGGCAGCGGTGGAGCACCTCTCGTTTTAACATGACTACCTGTTACGCGGTGTATCTCCGATTACATTCGATACATTAACATAAAAAAAAAAATCCGAAAGTTTGTTCAAACGTTAATAAAAATAATATACAATTTATAAATTATATAATTTCAATAGTTCGTAAAAAAAAAAAATCTCCAAAAAAGCATTTAAAAAAAAAGCCTTGACACTAAACGTCGATCTTAAATAAAAAGTCCAGGAAAATAAAAAAGAAAAAAAATACTTACGAGCCTCGACGCCAGTAGGGACGAAAGAGTGCCGTTCGTGCTTGATCGACGATTACTTTCATTGGCTCGATTCGTCATTGCCTGTCAATGAAACAAGAGTCCAAAATGAACCACCCTAATGTACCTAGATCAGGAGTTCTATACGTATAGAGGGAGTGAGATGATCAGGCGGACTTTATAAATTTATCGGTAGTTTCCGGGAATAAAGCACGCTCCCGGCAAACAAGATCTACTCTCGTGAAATCGTCTTCGACGTTACGGCGAAACGAGGACGGAAGAAAAAAAGAAAGAAAATAAAAGAAAAAGGGAAAAATAAAACGTGAGCACACATACGGCTTTGCTGAGTCAGGCGGACGAGCATAAACGAGATGGGCGGTCCCGTTGCGAGTGGAATCAGCCGGGTATACGTATATACATCCGTGAACATCTCCGTAGACTATAATTTACCCTTAAACGTACACTGGAGAACGACGACGAGATTTCGACCCCCGGGGGCGTTTTTGCACCATCCCTTACGATCCTAAACGCACATACTAAAATTGGCCCGAACGCAGACTTTTTTCCACTTGTTTTCGAATCGATCCTGGTTTCGTCGTACGTTCGATCCCGTTTCGCTGAATATCGAAATAATCGGCGAACACCCAACCTCGATTTTCAACCTCAAAAACGTTGGGGAAAAGGAAGAATCGTTCTGTGTTGTCTCTTCGTAGGTTAGGTACGAAATTGATAACCCTGTTCAATTTGAAAACGTATCGCCGAAGAACTGTGACGAATAATACAGCTATTTTCATCGCGAACGAAACTTTTGTTACCTTCTTTTGACAAAACGTGATTTTTTAACGAACGTTTTTTTTAAAAAACGTCATTAACAAAACGTGATTTCTTAACAAACGTTTTTTAACAAACGTTTTTCAATAAACGTGATTTCTTAACAAACGTTTTTTAACAAACGTTTTTCAAAAAAACGCGATTAACAAAACGTGATTTTTTAACAAACGTTTTTTTAAAAAACGTGATTTTTTAAAAAACGTGATTAATAAAACGTGATTTTTTAACAAACGTTTTTTTAAAAAACGTGATTAACAAAACGTGATTTTTTAACAAACGTTTTTTAAAAAACGTGATTAACAAGACCCGAACAAACAAACAAACCCAAACAAAACAAGATTATATTTACTATGATGACAGTCCTGATGGCCTTAAGCCTGGCAGGGAAATACCTGAAGCTATTTTTTTCTCATCGTCTCTCATTCCAGTTTCATCATTTTTGGCGTTTCAGACTTCTCTTCCTTATCTTCGATTATTCATTCTTCGCTTTGCAATTTATCAATTGGGTCATCAACGATAAAAAAAAGTGTCTCAAAATGACAAAACCAGCTTTTCAATCATTACGATCTTCCTTTATCATTTACTTTTACATTTGCGTTCCATTTGCCATCTACGAAAGCCAAACCCAAACAAACCCAAACAAAATTCTTTCCCGCCTTTTATTTACGACGAGTCGATATCATCCTAATGTCCGTTTCTTCCCTGAAGCTATCCGTATCCAGAAATACGCGACTATTTTTGAGTCTAGGGAGAGTGAATTTTGAATCGCCCCGTAGAGAAAGCCGCAACTACATCTCGGTGCATAAATGCAGGAAATCTCGACGTCTCGCGCACGCATCTCGGTGCACGTTATATCATGAGATATATAGGATCTGTACCATCGTACCATCAACATAGCCCAGTTGAACCACCTCTCGGGCGTATCCTGCTCGGGATAGAAATCCAAGAGGCCATCAGTGAGGGAAAGCCCTCTCGTAGACGCGACTTAAACACCCCGTCCCTTCTTTCTATCTCTCTCTCTCTCTCTCTCTCTCAATTCCTCTCTCTCTCATCCGCAACTATATCTTCGCCGTCCCTGCTCTGCATATCGTACTCTCGTATCTCAGAAATCTCTGCACACCGGCTGCTCCTCTCTCCGCATTTATCTCGGGAATTAGGTTGGGAACGCAGCAACGATGCTTCTCTCTCTCTCTCTCTCTCCCTCGTTCCCTCTTTCTCTCTCTCTCTCTCTTTCTCTCTCTTTTCGTCTTTCTCTCTCTTCTCGCTTTCCCTCTTTTCCTCTTTCTCTCTCTTTCTCACTCTTTCCCTCTCCCTCTCTCTCTCTCTCTCTCTTTCTCTATTTTTTCGTCTTTCTCTCTCACTCTCCCTCTTTCCCTCTTGCTCTCTCTTTTCCTCTCGCTCTCACTCTCTTTCTCTATCTTTTCGTCTTTTTCTCTCTCACTCTCTCTTTCCCTCTTTCCTTCCTTCTCTCTCTTTCTCTCTCTCTCTTTCTCTCTCTCTCTCTCTCTCTCTCTGAAAATCTCCCATTCTTTTTCAACACGAGAGGAGGTCCAGCAGCCTGTTGTTGCCACGTTGAATTTGCACCCTCTCATCCCTTTCCCTTTTACTTATTCAGGATGCACAAACGTTTCTCGACACGTAGAAAAAAAATAAAAATAAAAGAAACGTCATCCCCTTTTCTTTCGATTTCCAAAAAGAAATAATCGTAATGATAACAACGACGGAAATAAACCGTACCGTCGTAAAAAATGAAATCCCGCGAATTAACGATATCAAATGAGAACCCAAACAAACCCAAAAAATGAGAACCAAAAAAACCTAAAAAATGTACAATTGCTAAGGTTACATTAAAAATGATAATGAAAACGAAAATACTAAGGTTACATTAAAACAGAGAACCAGGACTAACCCAACCCCAAACAAACCCAAACAAGCCAAAAGAAATGTAGGATTGCTAAGATTACATCAAAAATGAAAGTACTGGCAATTTGACGTTATTCAGTCAAATTCGGTGAAATTTCGAAGACCCGTTCAGGAAATCCGTGAAAAACTGTTCCCTGATCGAAAGAGGAGGATTGAGGGTATGCGGCTTCCTCTTGAGGGTGGAAGACCCAACCGGAGCCTGATAACATCTAAAGAAGCAGATCAGTACTTTTTCTCGACTCAAATTTCCACACAGGATGAAGGATGATCGTTACCAGCATGGTACTTTGAAGTTGAGAGTTAACGTTTACTCTCATTCCCTCCCTCTCTCTCCCTCTCTCATTTCCGGTCACAACTTAACTAAAAAATGTTCAAGAGGAAAAAGAGTTGGGAAGGAAAGACGCGGAAGGGGTTTAAGGGGGTAAGGAAAGCAGCAAAGACGAATACGAGAGGGAGGACCAGAGAAAGAGGCCAAAGCTGTGCTATGCTCCGGTAAATATATGCCGAAGCGATTCACCTCATCCTCGTTAGTGCACCTAAGTGCTGGGATTTGGTAAGCAGGTGTACACAAAAGCCGTTTTCAAAGCGGTATCCTCCTTGGACTATCGAGACTTCGAGAGACGTGAGCACACTTCGTATCCGATCGTTGTATGTATTAGACATCGCTTGTACGTCTTTCAGTGTTTATCAACGAACGCTCGTACTTCGAGGACGTCGGCTGATCATTTTCAAAAGTACTGACGAAATCCCTGAATTTTTCGAATCGAGAAAAAAAATGAGAAAGAAAAAGTGAAACGAAGATTCGCGGTTAGACTGATTCGTTCTAACGCTAATTCCATCAGAAATTCCATCAACAAATATCAACGTAATACTTTCATATGTTATCCAACCAATATCCTGATCTTTCGTTTCATTTATTTCGATCAATTCGAAAATAAAATCGATATTTTGAAGAGTTAAAAAAAAGCTCGTTATCTTTTGGGGTTTTTTTTTCAGATGACTCGTGTTAGAGAAAAGCTCGCTTGAGGAGTCCGAGAGGGCTTCGAGCGCAATCCTCAAAGCGATTATTATGCCGCGTTTGGCCCGGGGCTCAAGAGTGCTGGTAGCACTGGGAGGACCTAAACTTTAATCCCGACGTGTGTTAAGAGGAACGTCAAAAGTTTGAACTGAAACGAGTGGGAAGAAAGCGGCGGGGGGGGGGGGAGCAAAGAGAGCAAAGAGAGAGAGAGAAAGAGAGAATGATGATAGATTTTATTATGACATAGTAAAAGAAACAAACTTTCGGGTTATTTAAAATGAAACAAATATTTCAACAAAGTGATGATACAAAGTTTAACAAAATAATAACTGTATAACAATATAACGAAAATACAAGAAAAAAACGTGATTGTAACCAAAAATAAACAAAGAAAAACCCAATATCATTAAAAATAATTTTTTAAAAATTCAATCGTGTTGAAAAAATATTCAGTCTCAGCACAAAAAATGACTGAAAATGAACAAACTCATAAGTTAATGATAAACATAGAAAATAAACCAAAAACCAAAAACTAATAATTAAAAAAAACTAAAAAATATGCAAAATAATTTTTAAAAAATTCAAACGTGCTGAAACAATATTCAGTCTCAGCACAAAAAATGACTGAAAATGAACAAACTCATAAGTTAATGATAAACATAGAAAATAAACGAAAAACCAAAAACTAATAATTAAAAAACTAAAAAATATGCAAAATAATTTTTAAAAAATTCAAACGTGTTGAAACAATATTCAGTCTCAGCACAAAAAATGACTGAAAATGAACAAACTCATAAGTTAATGATAAACATAGAAAATATACCAAAAACCAAAAGCTAAAAACTAAAAAAAAAAACAGGAACAGGAACAAAGACTTAACGAAGTCTTAATAAAAAAAATATCAACTAATTAACCGAAAAACTAAAAAATAAAGAATATTCAAGGAAAAATGATAAGAAAATGAAAAAGGAAATATCCTCTTACGTTCTTGATATCTCACTCACACACGCACAGAGAGAAAGAGAGGGTGGAAAAAAGAGAAGGAGAAGGAAACGACATCGCGTCCTCCGCGCCTCTTGCCCAAAAGCTCTGTAGCGCGTAAAGATCAGCGCTGAAAAATAAAGAACGAAAAGGTGTATAAAGTATAAACCGGAAGAAGTCCGGTGAGAGTGAGTAAGAAAGATAGAGGGCTGGAGGGGGGGAGAAGGGAGTTTTTAGATGAGAGAGGAAAACTCCGATGCGTTAAATTGAGGAGGTGAAATTTTTGCATGAGATAAAGCTACCGTCGTTCTCTACCTTCGAGCTGGTGTCCTCGATGGGGAAATGGCCGAAGATGGTGGAAACCCGGGAGGAAACAAAAGGGGAAAGGAAAACTAATGGGCTCTAGGGTACGATATCTGAGATATAGGCACCGCTAGTATCTTATCTCGAGCGTAAAACAGACTCCGAGGATCCTTCCTTTTTGTTTAATTCGCCATTTTATTTTTAACTTTATAGGGCTCGTTCTTTTATTTTGATATTTTTTTTTCATCCCCTCTCGAGTTCGCCATTTTTTTCATCCAGCGCGAAAACGTTTCGCGAGTGGGAATGAAGCTGTTCCGGAAAAAAGGTGAAACAGCGAGAAATAGAGAAAGAACGAGGGAAAGAGGAAACTGGAGAGGGGGAAGTAAAAAAAAGAGAAAGAAAGAAAAGGGAGGAAAAGGGAGTGAAAAAAGGAAAGAGGGAACGAGAAAACGAGAAAAGGAGAGGGAGAAGGTTACACTCGGGGATAGTTTACGCCTTTGGGCATTAGCATAATAGAAATCCCGAGGACGCGCGAAGAATAGAGGGAGAATAAAACGCCCCGTGTAACGAGAAAATACAAATCGCCTCGGACGCTACTCAACTATTAACCCGTTCGTGGTTAAAGTCCACATTTTTCCACCGATATTTTCGTGGCCCGTGTACACGTAGGGGTAAGTGTGCGCACGTACGTTTTCCAACGGATAAGTATATAATATATTTAATATTCAATAATATTAATCATGTTTTTTATAATATTTAATATTTATTGGTATAATAATTAATAATATCGATCATATTTTTTTTTCTAGAATTTAATATTTAGTAATATAATGTTTTATAATATAAAATAAGATTTTTTTTCTAGAATTTAACATTTAGTAATATAATGTTTTATAATATAAAATAAGATTTTTTTCTAAAATTCATATTGGTAAAAAGAAAGTAATTCGTTTGTATCGAAAAAAAAAAGAAAACAAATATTTAGAACGAACAAAGTGCCAAATGCAGTTAACTCAAATATTGATGGTTTGATACAATCGATGATAAGATAGTTTCAAAATTGTTGATGATTCCGTTCAATTCTTTTTGCAACTATTCGCACGTTCATAACGTTTATAATTGATAAATTCGATGTTCGTAACTTAGCAAATACCAAACTAATTTTTTATCTTCATAACTACTAAATTATTCAGGAAAAGAAAAACATTCTATATTTTCATTCAGGAAATTCAGGACAAGAAATTCCGGAAATTCAGGAAAAGAAATTATGAAAATTTAGGAAGAGAAAACAGAAATTCTTTTCCTGAATTTCCTGAAAAGAAAACAGAAAAAGAAATTCGGGAAATTGAGGAAAAGAAAAACATTTAAAAATTCGTGCCTTACAAGCACCAAATTTTTGAAAACGTTAGCGATTCTTCTGCGTTCACCCAACGATACTTTAAATAATTTTTCAACTTCGAAAACTCTGCTCGACAGCATAAAAAAAAAATACACGAGTATCCTACAATCGTCGTCGCGTAAAAAACATTAAAAAAAAGAGGGAGAAACATTCCGCGAATAACTGAAACAAAAATTTGATTTCGAAAGGTTTCTCGCTGCAGCGTACATTTTTTTCTCGTACCTTTTTCGCCCTCCCTTCGTGCTATCCAGAACAACGGTCTCAAATTCTCTCTCCCTTCCCCCCTCGACTTGCCTTCTCCACTTCCTCACGTCGCTTCAGAAAGCGCCCTCACAGTCGAGATTCGACGGGCGTAATAACGGAATAGTATTTTTCACGAGGTACATGCGAATGACGTATCTCTGAAAATCCACGCTCGTAAAATCTCCCGATAGAAAATATATTTTCGATGGAAGAACGTGAAACGGAGAGGTTAAGAGACGAGAAATATGAAACGGCGGAGGGATTTTGATTTGCCACGTAAACGTTTCCGAATGTGAAAAACATTGATGGGTAAGCATCGTGTCGCAATTAATAATAATTGCGAGCGTTGGCGGACAGTTGGATGGATGACCATTGAATCGGGAAGAGAGTTCCGATTGACGAATCCGCAATTTTCACGACTTTTCCACATTTTCCGAAAAAAAGGAAAAAAAGGCGAAAATCCTCGGAAAATGCGGGGCAAGGGGTATTGCGATAATAAAAAAAAAAAAATAACAAAAAGAGTAATAAAATAATAAAGAATAATAAAACAATCGATACAATTACAAATTAACATGAGAGAGACAGAGAGAAAAAAATTGATGAAAAATTGACGTTCGGCAAAAATAATAAAAATACAAAAACACTGACAAAGCAAAATACTAAAAAAGTAAGAAAAACGAATAAAATAATACAATAAAGAATATTAAAAAATAAACAATAATGCATTCGAAAGAGAGAGAGAGAGAGAGAGAGAGAGAAAGAGATCGAAGAGAAGATAAGGAGAGACAGATGAAAGAAAAGAGACAATGATGGATAAAGAGGACAGTTTGAAAGTCCTACCGGTCAACCCTGCGCAAAGAAAGCACCCTTGTCTCTCTTTCCCTTTTCCTCTTCAAGTTTTCTTCTCACCTCGAAGCGACCTACTCAGGCCTCTTTCGTCCCCCTTTAACGGCGCTTCTTCTAGGTCGTTTCGACCTTAACGGTACAAGCTAGGCATTGGCTGGTTCACCGTAAGAACGAATGGAGAAAAACCGAGAAACGAAGAGGGGAAAAAGAGAAAAGACCCACCTGACTCCCCCCCCCTGACCCGCCCCAATAAATTCCCGTTGAAATCTCGAATCCGCGTTCGCGCGTTCTACACGTAGCCATCGAGTGAATGCACACACCAAAGAGAGGATCGGAAGCTGTGCAAGAAAGCAATCTCTCTCTAGCCTGGCCCCAACCCAAACCACCTTCACGCGCTTTGCTCTCTCTCTCTCTCTCTCTCTCTCCTCGTTCCGGGTGTCTCCACTCTTGTATTTTCTTTCTCCCTCTTTTCTCTGCTCTCTCCGGAGATTGCAAGGACGATAAACGGCTCTCCAGCCTTTAGTTCTCGACGAGACTGACCCAGGGCTCTTTCTCGACTCGATGTCCTTCCTTTTTCTTTCGGCTATTCCGTTACCTCTTCCTTTCGTATATATACGTGTGCATATATGCGTTTGTGTGTATGTGTGTGTGTGTGTGTACTTTTTCCTTGCTTTTTCTCGTATCGTTTGTCTTTTCTCTCTTACACTTATGGTTTCTCTCTCTCTCTCTCTCTCTCTCTTTCTCTTTGTCTCTCTTTCTAGTTCTTCCTCTTTTTTTTGTTTCGCTTCTCCTCTCATTGCACTCACAATGTTTCCAGTCTCGTGCCCCCGAACCCCGTCTCCGTCACTCGCTCGATCTTTCTCTCTCTTTTCTTTTCTCCTTTTTGGATACTTTTTCGATCCCCTTTAGATGAATTCTCGACTTTGTATCGTCGATTTAGCTTCATTAAAAACGAACGAAAATTAGTTGTTAATTGTTGGTAAATAGTTATTAGTTGTTATTGAAAAATTAGTTGTTAATTGTTGGTGATATTTAATTCAATAGAAATGGGAGTATTGTATTGAATGAAATATCATTTAGGTAGGTACTTGGTGATGATGATGATGATGATGATGATGATGATGATGATAGATTTTATTATGGCCGCGTGCATTATTGGACAAACTAAGTTGGTTTGTTTGGGTTAAGTTTTTAATCGTAAATTTTCTGCTGATTACGAATATCATAAAAATTTTGTCGAAAGCGTGGAACGAAGCAAAGAAAAACGTGTTTTAAGTTGTTTTTTACCATTTTTTCATAGAAATTTTGGACTTTTGGGGATATTAATAGCAGATTCGTGTTCAGGGGATCAAATTACATCGTAAAAGACCTATAAAAAAAATATTAAAAATCAAAATTTTTTTTCAATTTTTGGACAAAATACGTTTTTTCACTGAATCGCCGATAACTTTTTTCCCTTTGGGATCTGGTACTCCACTCTGTGCTCAATCTCTTCGTTATGATTTTCCCTTCAAACTGCTTTTTTAATCATTCGAATCCGATGATTTTTCGAATTTCAAAGTTGGACCATCGATTTTTGCAAATTTTTCCATACATACCCCTTTGCGTTTTTTTTAGCCATTTTTCAAATGGATATTACGGGGAAACTAAAAGAGATATCGATACGAATCCAACGCCGTTATTTAAGTTAGGCAAAATGCTTTTCCAAACCCTCCAAATGAAACCCCGTAGCATAGAAGGCGCTCGCGCTACGACCTTTTGAAATATCGAGATTTTTGAGATTCTGGCAAAGTAGGCCTGGAAGGGCGAAAAATTTTTTTTCCGTTTTTTAACTCTTAAAAGTGTTTATTTAATCGGAAATTTTCTGCTGATTACGAATATGCCCGAGTTTTTGCCGAAAGTACAAAATTAGACTGGGAAAATGGGAAAAAACCCATTCTAGAATACTTTTTGGACATTTTTTCTCTGCTGCAGATTACGGTAGCTATCGTAACGACTTGTT
>JAPYZI010002175.1:0-25430 GCA_030523105.1 Ophioninae sp. A BG-2022a | reverse complement strand
CGGTTTGACATAAACCGGAAGTTGACAAACCGGAAGTCCCAAACCGGAAGTTGATAACTTTTCGTTAGCAGCATTCTGACATCAACTTCCGGTTTGACATAAACCGGAAGTCGCAAACCGGAAGTTGATAACTCTTCGTCGGGAACATTCTGACATCAACTTCCGGTTTGACACAAACCTGACGTTGGCTAACCGGAAGTCGCAAACCCGAAGTTGCTAACTTTTCGTAAGCAGCATTCTGACGTCAACTTCCGGTTTGTTACAAACCGGAAGTAACAAACCGTAGTGTTTCTACGCAGTGTTTCACGAATAAATAATTCGCCCCAACGACAAAAAAAAATTAAAATTAAAAAAGCACCGTACCCAGAAAGCGATCTCGAACCAACACGAACCGTATTCATGAACGCTAGTAACAGGACCACCGTATCATTATAATTGTAAGTGCACTACTCCGTAATTATGATCCGCGGCCGGATGGATGATTGGTTCACTTGCGGGGATAATGATTTATTGCGTGATGAACTTACGATAATTCATATAATAATAATACGAATATAAGCACTCATCATCGACGTAGTGTTTCACGAACAAACTATTCCCCGCATACAAAAAAAAAATAAAAAATAAAAAATGTACCGGACCCGGGAAGCGATCCCGCACCCTCACGAACCGTAGACACGAACGCTACCATCGGGACCACCGTATCACTGTAATTAAATGTGCACTACTTCGTACTTATGTTTCGCGGTCGGATGGATGATTGGCTCAGTTTTGGAGGTAATGCTTTATTGCTTGATGAAAGTACGGTAATATTCATATAATAATAATACCAATATAAGCACTCACCATCGACGTAGGGTCTTACGAATAACAATTCTCCCCATACAAAAAAATTTAAAAATAAAAAAAGTACCGAACCCGGGAATCGATCCCGCAGCCTCACGAGCTGTAGTCATATACGCTACCAGCGGGACCATTTCATTACTTGTATTTAAATCGCACTACTGGATACTTATAGTTCACGGCCGGATGGGTGATTGGCTCACTTTTGGGGATAATGCTTATCGCTAGATGAAAGTACGATAATTTATAATAATACCAATGTAAGCACTCACCGTTTACGCAGTGTTTCACGAATAAATAATTCCCCGTATACAAAAAAAAAATTGAAAAAAAAAACGGTGCCGGACTCGGGAAGCGAACCCGCATCCTCGCGAACCGTAGACATGAACGCTACCAACAGGACTGCTATATTACTATATATATAATTGCACCATTCTCTAGTTAGAACTTCGCAGCCGGAATATAAGTAATCATAATACAAATATAAAAATATTTCCGTTAACTTTTATGAATTGAAATTTATTTTGCATCAGGACGGGTGCGAGTCTATTGCAAACAATTTTTAACAGCTTAGAAAAATTGTAATTTTCATTTATTATCATATTTTAATTACTGTACTAACTAATAAAATAAGCGGTCAGAGTGCGCGATACATTTTTCGACACTAAAAAAGGTAACCAACAAAAATAACGATGATAATTAATAAAAAGAATTAATCAAATACAAATTAATAGTAATAATGATGAATAAAAAAAACAGTGTCCAGCGGGCGGATCGATCTCGCGGCCCTGCGGTCCGAAGCCAGGATCGCTACGACCAAGACCAATTGACCAATTGTAATATATGTGCAATTTGTGGTACCTAGTGTTCGCGGTCGAATAGACGATTCGCCTAGTTTTGAGGAAAACGCTTTATCGCTTGATGAAAGTATTATAATTAATATAATAATAATACGAATATAAGCACTCACCATTGACGTAGTGTTTCACGAATAAAAATTTCACCCATATAAAAAAAATTAATTAAAAATAAAAAAGTACCGCGCTCGGGAAGCGATCCTATCACCTCACGAACTGTAGACATGAACGCTACCAACGGGGCCATCTTATCACTTGTGTTTTATGTGCACTATTTTGTACTTAGGATTCGCGGCTGGATGGATGGTGCGAGTAAGCGCAGACAATTTTGTACAAGATAAACAAGTTGTAACTTATATTTATTGCTATATTTACATCAACGTACAAACTAATAGAATAAGACAACAGAGTGCGCGATACATTTTTTGTATACTTTAATCAGCTAAATAAGCTAAATAAGCATTGGAATAATTCAAAAGTCGCGCGCCGTCGGGTGACGTCACGCACGAGTGGTGTTCAGATTACATTTTTCCTCGAAGCTTCGTTCTGACTTGGCTGCACATGCACGTGCTCAGCGTCCATGTATTGGCGTAGCTGCCGAAGACGCGGTCGGGAAACTTCGGCCGTGCTCGGTTATCTCCGAAGATCTCCGAGCATCGCTTGATCAACGACAGGCGCGCTTTTGATTGTGTGATCGGCTTGTAAGACCCTAGAGAGGGGGTAAGTTTTACACGCGATCTGGTTGCGCTGGCGTGGACCATGTTTTATCGACAGTCGCTGAATTTATGGAATGGACACCCTCTCTTGAGCAACACAGAGAAATTCGCCCTCAATGTTCGACGTTTCGCCGTCCGATGACGCTGCTATTCACATATTATGCAACTTGCACACTCGCGTGCGTCGCTATGTTCGCGTTGTTGAATTTTGTCGTGGATTCCCGGTGAATGCCTCGACATTCTCCGCGATCGTGCCAGACTCGCGACCCTTCCCCTCCCTCTCCCTCTTGTCGCTCTGCCGCCGCGCTCCCCGCTGTCTTCTCGCGTGTCTTTCACTCAATTTTCCCACAGTTTTCCCGCAACTCTCGAGACGTTTGGGTAGATTCTCGTTTCAAGATGTTGTTTCGAATTTTCACCCTGTTCGCGTACCTTGCGTAGTGCCGAAGCTCGAACTCGTGAGAAAACGTTCGGAAGTACAGGCTAGATCAAGAATTAAAAAAAAAACAAGCGGACAATCCGTGCTATTGATAAAGGCCGGAATTATTGGAGTTTTTACTTGCGCACACACACGCGCCGTGGACCGCGAGGAAAGCGTGTATATGCATGCGTGTGTGTGCCTGTGTGTGTGCGCGCGCGAGAGAGCCGTCGCCGTCATCGTCGTCGGGATGAATTACTACAATTTGCTTAATAGTTAATAGACCGAGAAACAAAGCGAGGAAAAAGCGAATAGTCGCACCGATGTTAAGCGGCGTTTAACACACGCGCGCGTACACACGATGTCCTCGTATTTGGCTCTACTGACGTTTGTCAGCCTCGGATTTTGCGGTAAGCGAAATAATATCGAAAAAAAATACGTCGCACACCATTGCGTCAACGAATAAATCATCGCGTATTTCAATAACCTTCGTTTCCGATCTTTCGTTATTGTTGTTATTATCGATACAATTGACGTCTTCGCGGATACATCGCCTCATCGCCATGCGTCTTTGTATTCTTCTCGGACGCACGCGACTTTCTAATTGTAAATTAATGTTGAAGTGCATCTTACATCCTCGCCTTCTCTATTTTGATGAAGAAATTCTTCGTGCTTTCCTTTTTCTCTTACGTCATACTTCTTTTTTCTTCAAAGTGCAAAAAATATTTGTGAATTTCGATCGTTGTGTCTTTCAATCGCGCTATCAACAGTTTATTTCCTCCCTTGTCCTCTCTCGCTCGCTCGCTCTCACACTTTCCATCACCTTCCGTCTCCTTCCCACTCCCTTATCCATGCGACTTCATTCAGGAAACGGATGATCACGCGTCTTGATAGCAAATTGAATTTTATTATTCCTTCTATGTCTCACGAATGTCGGGTTTTTGCGCACTATCAGAGAGTTTACATTCACGTTTTATATTAACTATGGTTTTATTTATGTACTATTATTGTTTGTCGTAAAAGTTCATGTTATTAATATTTATTTATTTATACTTTCTCTTACTATTTTTCAGTATTGTCACTATAAATGGTATCTGTGATGCCGGTTATAATTTTTATTTTTAATGGTAATATTATCATTATTATTATTCTTATTATCATTATGTTCATTGTTAGATTGTATTGCATCTTTTTTCAGTATTCCTCAGAATTACTCAGTCAGGAGGACTAAAGTCGATCTTAATCTAGACCAGAATAATTGTTGGTTATTTCCATGTAGATACCACTTGCTATCGAAATGTTACTGGCAAGTACAGCAGCTACTTGGTTCATGTGCACAACAGGGACGAATTTTAGGGCCATACTGTATCACAGATTTTGTATTATAACTGTCACATTAACGGTACATCAAAGCTATTCTGGAAGACATACTTTTTTATGTATAATCATAGCTTTATATATTACAGTTCTATAAAGTTTATGGCAAAGTTTTATATCGCATTGTTTTTCTTTGCATTTCCGTATTTTCTCTCTTTTCAAAATCAACACGTCAGAGATATCCACTATAGAAGTACAGCTCTGTAGCTTTATAAGATCGCGATTGTCGGATACATAAAAAAGTGAAGTTTTTGTATAAAAGAATAAACTGATTCTCATTGGTATCATACCCAAAATTTCCTAAAGTGTCAGATATCACATTGCATTCATAGTGGCTTAGCATCAACCTGTAAAAAATAAAAAGATACCGATTTCAGATTTTTCTTGTACTAGTGTTGATTCCTACTGATCGGAGTATATCATTGTCACAAACAGGAACAGCGTATGGCCACGATATCAAGGGCTCTGCGTATTGCGAATTTTACAATGAGACAATGTGCGCTGAGTCACAGCAGGGATGTTCTGAAAGGGAGGAATGTATACCCCATGATCCAGACAAGAGAAATCACTGCTATGTCCTCTGGCAGCTTGACAGTGCAACGAAGAAGTCTACGATAAAGCTGAAGGTTGAACACCAATAGTGATTGTTAAACTCTTCGCATCATACAAAAGAACTTCAATTGTCATATTTTGTTTTATCCGTTACAAAACTCACGTGAATATGTTGATTGGGGCAATTGCAGGGCTGTTTCCTTGATAGTAAAGACTGTTACGACAAGCCCCACTGCGTAGAGAAGAATGCGGATCGAAAGAAGCAACTTTTCTTCTGTTGCTGCGATGGGAACATGTGCAACCAGAACTTCACTTGGGATCCCCAGCCAACTGAGCGGCCGCACACAGAACGTGAGAATTTTTTCAGCACTAATTCTTACCACAAATCCGCAATGGATAAGGCCCACTTTCCTATCACATTCAGAATTCTTTCAGTAAAGATTTTCAATGTAGTTTACTGGCGAGAATGATGGGATGGTTGATTGGAATTTTATCTAAACAATCAATAACCGAGATAAAGTTGTGTTTTTACTGGATAATTATAACAAAGACCAAAGTTATTATTTGAAGAAAGTGCTGATAGTTGTCAACATTATGCAATAGTTTCGAAACTGCTACTACCGAATGTGCCATTTTAAATTATACTTTCAGAACCAAAAGCAGTGTTGAACGAGGAGCAACAACTTCTCACGCTGATTTTGTCGATATCGATACCGATGCTGATTATCCTAACCGTTTTGCCCTTACTATACTGGTGCCTCAAGCGTCGAAAGTTGGGTTACTTCAACGAGGCAAGTATCTAAGACTGGCTCTAATTTTCTATAATTCTTCGTATTGAGGGGAAAGAAAATAAAATACCGCGAAATATTGGATGATATCATTCCAACTAATAAGCGGACAATTAAGTTTTTCGCAGCGGCATTCGTCGAAAATTGAATAAGAAACACAGCAGAAACTGTGCACGCGCTCGACGACTTTGATGTCTCAGCATTAGCTTAGTACCCTAAAAATGTGACGTATGGTATTTTTGAACTTTGCAGGTTCCAACATTGGAGCCGCTGCCACTGCCGCAACCATCGCCCAATCTCGGACTACGGCCAATTCAACTTCTAGAGATAAAAGCTCGAGGACGTTTCGGCGCTGTGTGGAAAGCTCAATTCAGGAACGACATAGTCGCGGTGAAGGTGTTTCCGGTACAGGACAAACAGTCGTGGCAAACCGAGCAAGAGATCTTTAAACTGGCCCACATGGGTCATCAAGACATTCTAACGTTTATCGGTGTCGAGAAGAGAGGAGATAATTTGCAAACGGAATTCTGGCTCATCACGGCGTATCACGAGAAAGGGTCGCTCTGCGATTACTTGAAGGCGAACGTCGTCACGTGGCCGGAAATGTGTAGAATCGCCGAATCCATGGCTCGCGGGTTGATGCATTTGCACGAGGAAATTCCACCTAATAAAGTAGAAGGCTACAAGCCTGCGGTGGCCCACAGGGATTTCAAGTCAAAAAACGTCCTCCTGAAGTCCGATATGAGCGCTTGCATTGCGGACTTTGGCCTCGCACTCATTTTTCATCCCGGTAAACCTTGCGGCGATACTCATGGACAGGTAAAATCATTTATCTGTTGTGCTTTCATCAAATACCCATACAATTACTATCACTGTTTTACAATTACAATTTACAATTACTATTTTCATACAATCGCTGTATTTAATATATTTATTCATTTTCATTCAAACATTGCGGTGATTTTTTTCTTTCGATCATATTTTTATTCTTTCGTCACATTTATAAGAAAATACAAAATGAATTCGCAGGTTGGAACACGCCGATACATGGCGCCTGAGGTACTCGAAGGCGCAATAAACTTCACTCGAGATTCGTTTCTCCGTATCGATATGTACGCCTGTGGCCTTGTTTTATGGGAATTGGCGTCTCGATGTACCGTCCAAGACGTGAGTACAAAATACTAACATAAACATCCCGGTTCGCAGACTCATCAATAATTTAGGCTTATCCTTCATTGCTATCGACCTGTCATCAATTTACGGAAAGAACTGATTTCCGAAAACAAAATTCGAAACATTAAGATTGACGCTATTTTTTTGTTTTCGGCGAAATTCGTTAATTATTAGGAATACTTGAATCGTATATAAAA
The DNA here is from genome assembly GCA_030523105.1 of Ophioninae sp. A BG-2022a. Taxonomy (NCBI): domain Eukaryota; kingdom Metazoa; phylum Arthropoda; class Insecta; order Hymenoptera; family Ichneumonidae; species Ophioninae sp. A BG-2022a. The sequence goes on along the minus strand of JAPYZI010002175.1, from coordinate 18,512 downwards.
TCTTTACGGAGTGATGGATTTCTTGGCAGGGACCGATCGGCGAGTACAGGTTACCATTCGAGGAGGAAGTCGGCCTTCACCCGACTCTGGAGGACATGCAGGAGAGCGTTGTGCACAAGAAGGAACGGCCGTTGATTCAGGAAACGTGGCGGAAGCATCCGGTGAGTATCGTATTTTAATGAGGATCTTGAGGAATTTCAAGTGTTCAGGGTTACTCTTTGGCTTCGAGAGTAACCCTGAATACTTTCTGAATTTTCGGAAGAATGCTAACCGCTGGTGAATAAAGTTTCGTTCAACAGACAATTCTAATTAGGTTATTTTCTTAATATCGTTGCGACATATTGCTAAACCGGAAACTGATATTTATAGGTATTATTTTTACAATTGAATATAATATTCATTATTCTAAATCCAAATGTCATTTTATCACGCAACCACTAAAGGACACCGAAATTGTGGACCATTGGCATGAAACGCTTTTGCTTTTATTGATCCCTGGCATCTCATTTTGCATTACGAAACATTTGCCCAAAAAGAAGATCAAAAGTGATTTCCTTCCACATTTTCTACATTGTTTTTTTTTCGCGAACGCAGGGCTTTTGATCCCAGTTATTTTTTGGCCAACAATTTTCCCCATGCTTTGTCCCAGTAATGATAATATTACTTCTTGCAAAGGGTCTCCTGTCGATATGCGATACAATGGAGGAATGCTGGGATCACGACGCGGAGGCGCGTTTATCAGCGTCCTGCGTGATGGAAAGAGTCGCGACGTTGAGTCGTAGTCTCGTGATGAATTCGTCGACGCTCATACGCGTAGATAATACGAACGAATGCGCGACGACCAAGGAGTCCAGTATGTAAATACGATCTGTACATGTATCATAGCTTCAGTTCGAATGCACAAACGACCACGTTTCCTTCTTGTACCATACATTTTTCATTGTGTTCATAAGTGGAAAATCCGGAAGGAGGAGAGGAAAGGGGGCACAGATATGCTGGCAAATGTTGAAATTGTAGATAAATAATTATGATATATTTATCCTCGATTATTGTATGTTTTCCTCTCGAACCGCTCGATACTTGCTCGATACTTCACACAACTTGACATTGCGTCAAACTTTCTTGCTCAATTGTCAACGCCGCGTTCAATGTATTATTCAATGTATTATTGTACTATTTTTTTTCTTATTTTCACGTGCGTTTTTAAATGTGTGTGTGCGCGGGTGTGGGGAGAGGGACAGATTTACCAAACGAACAAACACCTACGAGCAATACATTTCTAAATTATGCTCGTTTCTTATAAATGTACACTCGCCGACCAAACATGTCGTAGGAATTAAGGATGTACGAAAGTCTCACGGGGATGTCACGAAGACGAGAAAAAAATACGATGTATTGTTAATTACTCGTTACTAGCGCGTTACAACGACGAAGAATTATAATGCCTTTAATTCATGTTGTGAAAATGGTAAACTTAATCGTATGACAAAATAATACGGATCTCGACAGATCAACTTATTTGAACAAAACGCAATAATCACTACACAACTGTCGTGCAATCTTAACGCACCGGAAGTTGGCTTATTTCCAGTTTCGAAAATTGGTAAATTTTCCGTCGGTGCTGTGATGCATCAAGCACTAAAATTCTCGATAAAATCAAATAATCAATACGGAGGAAACAATGATCAAAGGAATAAAATGTTCAGTCTAGAGTTTCGGATCTTTGTCGACGTGTTATGCCACGATGAATTTTATATTTGGGACATTTGTAAATTTCGAATAATAGTTGCTCCTGATCGGGATTGATCTCAAAGTTTTATTGGAGGTTCCTGTACAATTATGGGTCGTGCGTACGTTTCATTGTAATGAATTTCTTCCATATCTAATTTCTCTTGCCCGCGCAACTCCGTTTACTGGGTCTCTTCGATTTAATTATTCTTTCCCTCTTTTCGATACAATATATTTTTTTCATCTCCTCGTCAGTCTCGATCCGCAAGGCCTCGTGATACGTAATTGTACAGTTTATTGATTGAATAACGATCGAGGATAATTAGTATTGCTACAATTGTTTTTTTTTATAATACAAGTGTAACGAGAGAACGAAAATGGGGTCAAAATCATTACGAGGTTATTTGAGAATAAGAAGATGGAAATAAGGTCGATAGTATCCCGTAATTTTTTTGCCCGTTCTGCTCCCATTACCTCCACATTTATCAAAGCGCATACGTTTTTGTGAATTTTTAACTGCAAAGTTTGTGTGCATAGTGCCAACTAAGAGTCATGGAGAATCGATTGTTGTACAGATCCGTCGCATTTTATTGTTTTTTTTTTCGTTTCTTTGAAATTCAAGGTACACCAGAGATTTAAAAAATGAAGAGATTCATAGTTTTATGGATCCTGAATTTCGGCAGTGCCAAACAGTTTTGCAGTTTACATTTATGTACACTGAATTTTTTAAATCGTACATTTATAAACGGTTAAGAATTCGATAAATCTTGACCGACGAAAACTTGAGGATTTTTTAAGTAAAAAATAGAAAGAAGATGGAAAGTCTCTGATTTTTTTGCTGACATATCTCGATCTGTTCCGACTATCGGTCAGACCGGAAATTTCGAAAATCCTTCGCACATTGCTTTTTAACACGCGTGTGTAAGTGTGACGATGAGAATTGTTGAACCGTTAAAACTTGCGGAGATCAATTAGTGCGTCGAAATGTAAATACTTACAAGGTTCTTTTATATCATGTATGTAAATGTGTAAACTACATATTGAAATTTTATTCTGGACGAATGAATCGTGATTTGGAAGTCCGGATAGTCGTTCGTGACGATATTTTTTCTCCACCGATCATTTTCTCGCTTACGGCGGCAATTAACGCAAAAACGAAGGATTTTCGAAATTCTTCCGCGTTTAGTGTATAATAATAATAGTTATAATAATAACACTAATAATTATGATAAAATTGCGATTTGAAAAGATGTAACACAAAGAGTATACATGGGTATGGAATTTTTATCAGAGTTGATTGTGATAACATGTATGAACAGAATTGTTGACTAAAGTTGTGAGAAATAAATGTTTTTTTTTTACTTCTTTTCGAAAGTAAATATAAATGATCGCGTTATTGTCCTTTAGTTAGATCTATAATATATAAAGTTGGTGCAAATTCCGAGGACGGGATGGCGCCGAAAAATTGGAATAAAGTTTTTATTTTTAATCATGTAGAATGTTATTTTTCTTGTTTCATTAATGGGGATAAAATATAACTTCAAGAAACTGGAAGTCTTTCTTCGGGTCTTTTGTGGCTCCGAAGACTGATCCTATTTATCAAACGGTCCGAATGAACTCCCAATGACCTTAACGATGAAAAATCCCCCGCTAACAACGAATTTCCCAGGTAAAACACAATCGGCGCAAAACCTACAATCTGGCCAGCGTTTTAAGGTAAGAATCATCCGTTCAGACTGAAGGCTGTTCGAAGAGGTTAGTACGCGGGAATATTTAAAGTACATCGATATTGGGTCATCATCTTAGTGGCGCAGTTGTGTGTTTGGTTCCTGTTGATACGCTGCCAAGATGCATTTTTGTTTTCGACTGTGACCGTAGAGAAATCCGTTTCGCTCTAATTCTGCCGAGATAGCTACTTATCTCTTCCTCAATATAAAAAAACATCGAGCTGAAAAGAGGATTCAATCTGAAGAGGAGGAAACGGGTTATTATTTCGAGCGCATTTTTCGAACCATCTTTATAACATACACAACACGAAGGAAATAATAATTTTTGTTGCGTGCACATGACTATGAAAATATTAATAGCTCAGCGTTTCAAGAATAACTTTTTTGGTTCTCTCTAGATAAAGAGATACACTCGATTAAAAATACAGAGGCTTATAAGGTAAGATTTCCTGAATCATCTCGGTTTGAGTTAGGATATGATGGTAGTGTTTTATTTCTCGTATAACTTTGAAAGTACATATTTGCTCTTCCGTTTATGCATATATTACACGTGCATTTGAAAGCCCTTAAATATATTAAATTTATGAATGCTTATATCTATCTATTTTCTTATTTTTCAAGTCCCCCGAATTATTCAATATACTCGCATAGTTTATCCGCCGATATTAAATTTCAAATTTCGTTATATTCTGAAGAATCGTTTCGGGACTCTGTGGGTATCTACTGGCCAGTTCTGTTTCGACAACAACTATGGCGTTTCTTCTTAAGAGTGTCCTTAAATGGTCGTTCCTCAGCTTCCGGGGGCTTCCATTCCTTCGCGTTCCACGCCTCGATCGAGCGCAATCTTTCTTGATTCTCCCCTTTGATGCGTGATATTACCGGAAGCTTATACTTATTCCTAAACACTTCCTTTAGCTTTATTCCTTCCAGTTCACCGTCTGGCTTATCGTCCGTCTCCTGACTTCAGTTCCCGATTTCCGTAACCATTTATATAATACATTGACATATACAGCTATAAACGTTTGCTTGTGGTTACCGATATGATGCGCAGGTACAGGAATTGTTGAATAAAAGTCGCACGAATCATTATATTAGAAAAGGTAATTCAGATACAACTGTTTATTGAGACATGTAGAATACATCTGGTCATACACAAAAATCTTTGACACTTGAAATCAAGCCCGTAGCCCAAAAAAAAAAAAACGGAATCTTCTTCTTCAACCTCCTCCTCCTCCTGCTTGTCTCCCTCGTTTCCTTTTTTCTCTTCAACATTATTTCTCAATTAATCATTACTTGTAACTACGTCACGCTAAAAGAGAGGGCAACTTAAGAAGAGGAAGAAAAATTGCGGAAAAATCCATTTCGATGAAAACAATAATAATATAATAATAATAATAATAATAATAATAATAATAATATAATAATTATTATAATAATGAATAAAGAAAAATCATATAAGCGAAGCATTCGATAGTCGAAGTAATAATAGGCAAAAATTTGTAAATACACAATTTTTGTTGCAATCGTGTGCGCGGGGAACAATTTTGGGCTACAATAATTCTAAAATTCGGCGGATTGTGACAGATGCGAGTAAACGATAATATAACACAAGATATCTCCTTCGAGTTTATTCATCGTGTATCATGTAACCATTGTCACGTAGACGATGACGATGATAATGATGTTGATGATCGTATCATGCCCTCCTCCAATAATTATCGCTAAATAACATCACGTCACAAACAAAAAAAATGCATATTCGCACGAGTATACATATACATATATATTCATATATATACATATAAAAATACATATATATATATATATATATGTTTATATATGCATATGTATCTATATAATATTTATATATAATTTTTAAAAAAAACACGTCTTTGGGCCACAATTAACATGAATTACAATGGGGCCCAACGATCACACAACATCCGTGTGACACACGGGTCAATCGAGAAAAAAAATGCTAGTCGTTTCTCTCTTCGTTTTGTTTCTTTTTTTTGTTTGTTTTCATTTTTATTATTTGTTCTCTCTCCTTGTCTCGTTTTTTTTTTTTTTCGGTATCCCTCTCCGCAAGGATGTGCAATTAAGAGGACATTAGCCAGGTAAAAAGGCGCGCGTGAACGGGGGATCATCCCTCCTCCCCTCCGCCGCGACCCTCCCCAACAACCCTCGAGGCTCTCTTAAAGGCGTGCGTCAATTTTGGCAATTTATAGAGATAACAACGAACAAAACAAGTTTGGAACATCGCCCACAGCTATTCCTCTCACCTTTCATATAATTTGTTTAACCAATTGTTACTTTTTCTTTTCGGATTGTATCTTTTGCTGAAAGAGCCAATTTATTTTACTTTTCTCGATTCTTGTAGTGCTTGGCGCACTTCGTTACGAAACACGTGACAGATACGAAAAACATAAACTTCAACTCGCCGGTTTGGTGTAAGGGTGGGGCGTGGCAGGGGGCGCGCAGGTCCTCCGAGAGTACACGGTGAGACCGAGGCGACGCCCTGTTATCGGGACGTATGGTCAATTATCGTAACGCTAGTACCTAGATCAGTCTAAAGTCTCGTCACCATGAACTGCCTCCGCTTTTACTTCTTTTTTTTCTTTTGCTACATGCTTCCTTGTCCCCGCAAGCAGATCTCCATCATTGTCTCTATCTTTCGTTTATTCTCGTCGTTTCCTCTAAGCCTTTCTTTTTTCCTCTCTCTTGGTGTTTTCCTCTTCCTACCGTTCTCTTCCTCTTTTCCTCTTCCCCCTGATGTGTCAGTGTGTGATTTTTTCTTTCTCTTTCCCTTTTTTTTCTCCTCCTTTTTTTTCTCGTTTCGTCTATCTGCATTTTACTCTTTTGACTCCGTTATCATTGACATTGGTTATCTATTTATTTATTTATTTTATTTTAATCGTATAATCATTATTTCAATCGAGCTCAACACGAAAATGGAAATAACGTACACACACACCCGTATATATAGACATATACATATACATATATATATATTTGAGTGTGCGCATACATATTTTTAATCTGGTGTTTTCCTTTGTCTTTTGCTCCTCCCTTTATTAATTGTATTTATTTATTCATTTTTTTTGCTTTTTCTTTCTTCGCTTTTTGACCTCAATTTTATATACGGAAGTTATTATCTTGTCACAAATGAATAAAAAAAAGAAGAAAAACCCACTCAGTAATGATTAGCGATAGCATTCTTATCATATTGTTAATATTAATATTATTCATATCCTCGATATTATGCTTTCATATAAATAGGTTTGCGCGGGGTGTGTGCAAGTAGGTTTTTATCTGGGATGGAGGGAAAGGGAGGAAGAGCCTTGCAAACGTTTGGATCGTGCGGTTTTGACGGGAGTGAGGTTAGGACGGGGGTTGTCGTACAAGATCAGATTGGGGGGGGGGGGGGGTGGGTGGAGGAAACGTATACGTAAGGCTACTGTGGTTAACGTAACATACTTCTCATTACAATTTTTTTTCCGTTTTTCCAGATACAAAATTTTGCAGAATTGATGAGGGTGCTGGATAACATCGAGGAGCAGGTTAGGATATTCGAGGATGTATACCAAAATGGCGTGTGAAGGAAATGGCGTGATCAGATCCGTCGAGTCCTTGGGCTGGTAGAGGGTAGGGCGTGAGGGCGGCTGGCGGGGGTGGGGGGAGGGGAGCTTTGATGACATTTAAGGGCAGCTGGTGACGATTGGCGGGAAGTCTGAAGTCTGTACTACTCGAACTGCTCAGTACCGGATACATCGTAAGGAGAAGTAAAAAAAAAGAAAAAGAAAAAAAAAAAAAAACTTTTAAGTAAAAAAATGTGAATAAAAAGTCACAAAATGCTCATCGATAAGAGATTTTTCGTCATTGTTGCGAGCCATCGACCGTGCTTTCTTCCTATGTTGTTTTTGTTTATATTTATACAGCGCGACGCATATTGATTAGAGAGGGATTGGTGGCGGGTGGGCTTTCGGGGGCGGGAGCGGTGGGGAAAAGGACCGTAACTGTAACAGTTGCGATAAAAACAAAAACGCTTATTGGATTGTCCTCTGATTCTTTCGACTCTGAACTTTTGACAAACGCTGCCTTCTCCCATTCTTATATTTCCTTTTCGTCTTTCCATTTTCTTGTTTTCTTTTACGTCGATTCGTCGTCGAAAGACGTAGAAAATGTGCCTCTGCAAGTATATATGTGGTGTGTGTATGTTTTCGTTTACGGCTTTATCTTTTTCATTATTCGTGTGTGGCTGAAGATTTATGTTGTTTTTTCCTTAATCATCAATTGTTAGTTCGAATGTTCGCTTTCTCGCTTTTTCTTTCGCTCGCTCTCACGTTCTATCTTCCATTTTTTCTTCCTCCCCTCCTCTCTTCTTTTTGTGTGTCTCTCTCTCGCTCTCTCTCTCTCCAGAACAGGGGGCGTCCGGGCTCCAGGGACAGGGACCAACTACAGCCCGCATTATACAACTTCTTACTAATTAACTAACAGGCTAACAATAACAACGCGCCAACACTCTCTGATCTTGGGTGCTATCTTTTTCGCATGCACTTTTCGACTTTTTTTTTTGTCTCTTCTTTCCTCATTTCTTTCACATAATTTTCAAGTCCTAGTTCTTTCTTTCCGTTCTTCGTAATTTCGTTCTCCTTTTGTCCAACTAACCATGTCCATTTGTCAATTCGGTAAGCCAGTCCAATTTGTGTATGTATCTGCATGTATGTGTATGTGTGTGGGTGAGTACACGATTGTATTCCAGTTTCGTCCAATTTTGGTCGAAATTGTCTTCCGATCGAAGAATTCTATAATTCTGCGCATTTGTGTTAATTATACGTACACATTAATGTGCATGTACAGTGCCACAAATGCGCGTCGATTCTTGCTAGCTGTTTTACAATTTTTGTCAAATCCTTTAACCCCTATCTCGTTAGGCTTTTCTCGACGCATCTTTTTTTTTCTCTCTTCAAAATCTAATCTATTCGCATCTCTCCCTTTTCTCTCGTTAATTCAAATTTATCTTTCTCTAAATTTTTGCCTGCACTCATAAAAAAAAAGAAAAGAAAACAAACATAAGAAATGCAGGATAATCACGTGTCAGTGTGTATTCAAGCTGACAAACTTCGAACCTCGCAAGCCCCTTCTCCCTTCTTCTTCGTCTCGCTACTTTCGCTTTTCTTCAATTTCTCATTGCTTCCCTCTTCGCTTTCCATCGTATTTTCCGTGAGCACCAAACTTTTTGTATATCAATAGATGTCGGACATGAGCCCAACTCGAGAGTTTGCGGAGACCAATCAAGCCAAAACAAACAAAAAAAAAACCCACGTAGACAAAATGGTCCCTGAAGGGGGACCATGATCGCAGTCTCTCTCTCGCTTTTCTTTCTTTTTTTCCTCTCGCATCATTTCGTTTTCACTCCCTCTCCGACTAACTTCTAAAAACAGCTCGCTCTTAATCGATAATAATTAATTAATAATTAATAATATTACTGACTGTACACATTATTATAGACCAACAATAGGAGGTCTGGCGCTTGGCGCGCTTTTTTGTTTTTGTTTTTTTTTTCGAACTTTTTTTTGTTTCCTTTTGTTTTGCATACACACAGGCACGCGCATGCATACGGACGTTCAAACCGGAGACGAGAAACTCCGGGAATATTTCTTTCTACATATATAGAAATGTATCTCACTCGGGCGCACATACACGCACATACTCACGCACGCAAACTTTTTTCCACGTTCGCTCTGCCGGTTAAACAAAATGAAGCCTTGCCAGAGGGCTGTTTCACTCGCGCATTCTCAACTAAAAAGAAAATGGTCCTAAGAAAGATGGCGCCGTTATCCTCGATGATAAAACATTTTACTGTTCACTTATTACGTAACCTTTACTTCCTCTTCCCGAACTCGGAAACTCTGCACCCTCACCCCCCGCCCCGGCGCTTTCGTGTAAAAAAAAGAAGGGACAAGCGTAACCAAAATGGAGCTGCAAACAGTGATGGGCGATCAAGCACAATGCGTACTTATCGATCGTTTCGAAATATTCTTCTTCAGCGAAAATAGAAAAAATGCGACACAATCGTGAGAGACTAAGCGAGTGAACAAAAAGTAATGATTTACCGAGTATACCAGTGTACGAAAAATACGAAATATGAACGACAAGGGATTGCGCATTTTGTCTTGCGTTAGATGTTGCCTTTCCTTTTTCCAATATACTTGAAAACCATACCGTTTGCGAGTTTGATCGCGTGATACATGATCGAAAGGGAGAACTCGTTGAAAGGGCAAAAAGGGAAAGAAATAGGAATGGGTGAAAAAAAAAACAACGTAACGCTCATTCACACAGTCGCTCTCGCATGGCAGTAGACAATGTGACAATGCAGTAGTGGTACTTACGAGATAGTATTATAATTAGTATAATAATAATAGTAGTAGTAGTAGTAGTAGTAGTAGTAGTAGTAGCAGTAGTAGTAGTAGTAGTAGTACAGGGTGGGTGTGTTTTCGTGGTTGTACGTGTCTGGATGTATGTGGTTCGTCAGTCCGGATGTGAGTAGTCGTCCCAGTGGCACCTCTCTAACCTTTCGATCTATTTCGATTATCAGATGTCTGTCTTGATCTTGCTATTCTACTGTCTCTCTCACACTCGTTCTCTTCCAATCTCTATCTACCTCGTTATCATTCAATCAATCAATCTATCACTATGTCACTATCTCACTGTACATAAACATCACATCAGCTGCTACTGGCAATGGTGGTGGTAAATTTCGAATGAAAATTTCATTTTTTCTGTTTCTTTTCCTAGTCGCTGGGCCGAGAAGATGCAGTGTGAGGATTCGAGCTCAACAGGCACCGTTTTTCAATATTTGTGTTTTCTTCAAGTGGGCTTTTTTTACTTGGACTTTCCTCAGCCTCGTGATCTTCCTACTCCTTGATGTTTTCGACATTCCTCCCGTTTTCCTTATGATCGATACTGGTCGCTCCTCCGTGCTGATCTTTGGTAGATGTTGATCCTTTCTGTCATCATCTCCCATTTATCCGGTTTTTATCTCTTGGTGTTTCTATTATTTTCCTTGATCTTTGATCTTTGATTCTTTCTGATGCTTTCCGTCTTCGTCATCCTTCTTTTTCACAATTGTTCATCTCGTCGTTATCAGCAAATCCATTTTTTTTTTCATCATCGTCATCTTCTCATTGGCCACGTACACCTGGCTTCTGTATTCTCATGGTCGTTGATTCGTGTTGTTTGTTTTCTCTATTCTCAGTTTTGGTTCTGCAATTCGTCTGTGTCCTTCGTGTGTATATGTGTGTATGCGTAAATTTTTTTTCAATGACACTTGGCAAAGATGCGAACGAATTAACTCCACGAATGATACGAGTCCTGATACCATTCGTGATCGTCCGCACCGCCAGCTCCGGGCGTTGTCGTTGTCGTCGTCGCTGTCGTCGTCGCGGCCGATCTTTGGCCGAATCCTACACCACCACTTCCGCCACCACCACCACCACCACCGCCGTTCACACTCGCCAATCCGCACGCGTTATTGCCCAATGGTTGTTGGGCAAGAGGCTGGTTTCCCCAGCTGCTCTGGAAGCGACGCTTAGATTCCCCCTGGTTCTGGTGACCCCCGTCAAACTTTCGCTTACCTGCTGCAAAATCACAAACGCAACACGGTTTTCAAACAAGCATTTTTTTTTACGATTCCATCACGATTATTTTTATGCTTTTTTTTGCTTTTGATTGGACGGTGTTATCATTGGAGATCGACTCCTATGAAATCTTAGGAAAATAGATGAGCCAGGGATTTTTTCGAAGTTTTTACGAAGAATAACAAAATGAAAAACACGCGCATGATTAGAGAAGTAACGACCAAGATTTTTGAACGACAAAACGACAACAGAAATTTTTCTACCGCGAGATGGATAAATACGTTAAAAGCACAATGCTTCAAGAATGTTCTCTCGTATGTCTCTGATTAACGTAAATAATTAAAAAGTGAAAACGAAATATTCAACTGAAAAAGTGTTGCGTCGGTTTAAAAAAAAAAATTGAAACAAAACTGAAGCTCATTTAATTAAGTGCGAACTTTGGGTACAAACTAGTATCTGGATTAATTAATGATAAACAAAAATCGGTTGGTCATGTTTTTAAACATCTGCTTGAACTATGATGTAAATTTGATTTTAAAAAATATTACAATCAACAAATCGAGTTGTTTTTTGTCAGATCGGCCCATTTCAGGTCGAAAGGTCGACTGAGTATTTAGAAACAAATAATTTTTCACTCCCATTTTTCGAGGTTGACAATTTATCTTATTTTCATTATTCTTTTGTTTCCACCATTACATACGTTATTAACCTCGGTTCTCTATCATTTCTTCGCGCTGATCGCTGATCAGTGTCTTGGCCGGTCATTCTGTTTCCTCATTATTCCGACTCGGCTGTTTGACATTGATATGATCTCTCTCGAGCATACACGCAACATACTATACTTTATATATATATATATACATATATATATATATATATAAATTATATTTACGCGTACAAATAAACGAATTCTATACTGTGCTATAACAACTCTAGAGACACACACTTTGGCGCATTGGACGCTGGATCAGTGGATGGTAGGATGGATCATTTGTCACGGGAATACGGGAGACACGGTTCCTGCAAAGTTCAAAGCGACATGAAAAAGAATCACGTATCACGTGGCCTTTTCTACTTGCGCGTAAAATTGATATTATTTTCATCATTTTTTTTGGTGTATCTGTCGTTTTTTGTTTTTCGTCGGAATTCTAGATTCGATTTCCCCAAGGATTTCACTACTTTTCCCAATGGATCAATTTGTTCTTGTGTGAACAAGCCCGAACAAATACATCGAGTTATTGACAAATCTTTTTGCCGTAATCGAGAATTCGACAAATTTATACGCGAAAGTTTGTCCTTCGCTTATACTCATTGAATCCACATGGTACCGATACCGTTGTTATTTTAAGGGAGCACATCGAGAATTAAAAGTTTGCAATTGAGCTTTTACTGTAGGGGCGCAGTGCAAATCGTGCGACAGGAAGACAAGTAAATAAGATTTCTACAGGATTTCGTTATTGAAAGGTAAGTTGTAAAGGGTTGTTAACTTTTTAGCAATACGGCAAAAAGAGGAGATTCTCGTGGCACTTTTGCATCAGAAAAAGTATTTTTTAGGTTCAGGCTATAAATCTTGGCATTACGGTTCACGAAGATTCGGATGACGAACGGATATAAGCTTTTTACATTCGGGAAGAAATTCGATTTCAATTAAAGTAGTCTGATTGAATTAAAGTAAGCGAATGAAAATGCGAAAATTAGTTCGATTCGTCATCATATGTCAAATATTTCACTCCAAATGTAAATTTAAGGTAAAGTTCCGTCTAAAACTATTTCTCAAATGTGCATCCGCCATTTTCGATGAAAATGGGGAATAGGAAAAATTCGATTGAAAATCTGAATAAAGATTTGAAAGCAACGACACTGAAAAATCATGGAATACTTATATCCATCGAGATCGAACTGTACCTCAAATTTGCGGCTGCCATATTGGGTCGATCGTTTCGAATTGACGTTTAAATTATCACAAGAGTTGTGACTTTCGGTCACCAATAAAAAACAAAAGCAAAATCGAAATAAAATAATGAATTGATAATAAAATATGTGTATTTAGTCAAATAAAAAGTATACTACCAACGAGGCAGATGCAGAAATATAAATAATTGTAATTCAGAAGTAAGAGATTCGTAAAAATTTGGTTGCCGGCCCACCCGAGCGGAAAAGGTCTTCAGTGCAAATGGCATGATTTATCGAACAATTTGGTATAGTGAAAAACTACGTTTTTCACCCGTAAGCCTATACGTTCCAGACTGCAAAAGTGTCACGACTTCTTTCCATACGTGTGTTTATCAATAGGTTAACGAACGAGCGGATGATTCATAGGGAAGTGAGTTTTTCGTTTCGAGCTAAACCAGGTGAGAGCAGGTTAGGAGCGCCAATTCTAGCAGTTGTTGCAACCAGCAAAATTGCTAAGAGACACGAAAGGGACGAGCAGATGCGGAAGAAAAAAAAAGTTGATAATAATTGGGCCGTAACTGAGCGGATCAAAAGTAAAGATGATTCGAGGCATCGAACGAAAAAAAAGTGATTTTTGGGATAGAACGAAAGGAAAAAAGAAATATAAAAATGTTTGAGATACAGACCATCCTCACCTGAAAAACTTCCCTTGGCGCGGACCCGTCCACGGGCGGCCGCACGCGCCCCACGTTCTTGGAACCCTGATGATGGTGCCAGGCGACCCCCCCTGACTACCCCAGAGGCCTTGGGGCCACCGACTACTCGGCCACGGGCCGCTGCTCCACGGCCACGACCAGCCTAATCAGACAACACACACCCAAATGTTACCCCGTCTCTCGTTTCGTTCCTCATCTCATTCTCAATTATGAATTTATCGTCAGGGCTCACTTATCGTGTATATTCCATTTCCTTGCGATTAATCCGCTTCGAGATTTATTATCTATGACGCGTATTGTCTATGGATATTCCACCGTATGGAATTTGATCATTTACGGTACATTGTCGATTATTTGATAATCATACACGTGACATTGCATACGTTACACGATTATATTTAAATTTCGTATCATTCTTGTACGAGACACAAGGGATGCAATTTATTTTTATTTTTATCCAGCGACTATGAAGCAAAATTTATCACTACGATATATCACGAGAACATTTCCATACAAAACACTGACGTATATACGAAATGTCGAAAATAATTCGACGAAATAAATCGAAAGGAACATCCATTATTTTAAAAAATATATATACTTTTTTTTTCGACACGAGAAATTGGCATGTTTCGTACAATAGACTACGAAGGGCTCACAAGGATATCGTCGAATATTTTCTTTCGGAATTCTAATTTATTTATCTTTGTTTTTTGATATTTCCAGAGGTCAACGACAATCAAAAGTCAATTCGAGAAGATTCTTGTGTTCCCAGAGTTTTATCGTGTTTATCGTTCGAATTAAAGGAAAAGAATAAAAAATAGGGCTATGTCGATAAAATTGTAAAGTGGTATTCGGTGTATGGATGACTACACGTGTGGTGGAGAGAAACACCGAGATGAGACGGTAATTTAGGGACACGAGTGTGTTTGTTTCTCTCTCTCTCTCTCTCTCTCCCTCTCTCTTCGATTTCTTTAACCATTTCGTTGTAAATACGTAAACATGGTCGTTTGGAGGATTGTTTTTATTCCGGGACTTGTTTCGTGTCATTGGGCCAGTGTTTATCTTTGAATTTTCGGACTGTGGCAAAAGGGCGTGTTCACGTTTACGAGAAACGTCGCGTATTGTTAATAAGCATTTAACGGATATTTGGATTTTGGAGGATGTGTTATTACGCTTTATCAAGAGGTCGATCGAAAATGTGTGTATAATTACTAACCAGCGATACAAATGTTTGCATGTACAGCTGCGCGCGTAGGGACTTTGCCAAGGTCTATATCCAGCAATGTAGCAGTAGTAGTAGTAGTAGTAGTAGCGGTACTAGTAGTAGTAGAAGCAGTAGCGGTAGCAGATATTTGGTAGTAGTAGGTCTTACAAGTGACTAAAGCGGACAACACTCTATTGGTGATACGGAGGGATCTTTTTAAGCAACACAACCTACTGCACTGGCAGCTAGAACAAAAGTCATACGAAAAGCAATTATTTCACAAAAGCGGCTTGTTTCTTTTTTTCGTCTTTTTGTTTTTGCAGCGTGGTCGATAAGCGGTTTTGCGGGACCCTAAAAGCGGACGCGCGTAGGAAAGTACAAGCAGTGTTTTTTTTTCTCTTCTGGAGTTTCTTATGGAAGAGTGCTGGTGGCCGGATATATATATATATATATATAATAATAATAATAATTATTATTATTATATTTAAGAATAATTTTTAAAAATAGTTTTTATAAAATATGAACATTACAAATTTCTACTCAGCTATAAATTCGGATTTACGTAATTCAGTTTTTAGAAAAATCGTAACTCGAGATATTGAAACGTCTTTTGAAAAATAAAGAAAAAATTGCAAGCAGAATTAAAGAGTGGATTACTCGTTGAGTTGTTTCGACTATTGGCGAAAATTAATTTTGACATGACTTGGAAACGTAAAATTTCTTTTTTGTTTCGCCCCCAAGTCTGTATAAAAGCAAAATATGAGGTTTTTTTGTACTGACGTAATCATGCTATATTTGTATTGAGATGCAATTTTTCGTGCATATTTTTATGCATACAATTATTATTATTATTGTGTGTATATATATATATATATATATATATATATATTTAGATGTAGGAAGCAAAGCAGTTGAAAAAGCGTGGCAACGTGTACAGTCATATTTCGTTTATTCGGTGCGCCCCTCAATTACGCTCTCGTTAATGAAATTTTTAGTTCTTTTTTTTAAATCTTAATAGTCATTCTTTTCGCCATTCCCATTATTGCGTCCTTCTTTTCCTTTTCTCTCGTTCGAATTCACAGACGCAAACATACACTCGACAGATTCACTCCTTTCGTTTGGCTCTTTCTCTCACTTTCCTTCTTTTTTGCCTGGATGTCGAATCCATCGGTGATATCCCGATTATGGGAGGCCACATTGAGGATGCCATTGAGGAATTTGATCGAACGACCTATTATCCTAAGAGAGCGGACGTATGCATGCAAATTTATATGTACATACGCATTCACACGTGTACGTATACGTTCCAACGTGATTGTGCAAAAAAGACTGAACACCGCGGTAACCGATCGATGCACGCCCGATAAATCATTAATAAAAAAAGATTCAACGAATCCGAAATGAAGAATCGTACGTTGGCTGCTCATATTTACAACGAAAATAAAAAATGAGGCTTTCGAAGTGCAGTTTTGTAAACTTTTAATGGAAACGTTATCGGAGTCGCGTGTTAAGAGGAAGCTTCGCTCCGGTTTGGTCGGCATTGCCGATCGGAATAGTAGATACCCACGGATTTCCTAAACGGCTCTTCAAAATTTCGCTAAATTTGATCAGACAATGCCAAAATGCTAAACGAACGTCCGTCTTCTCATTAAATTGCACGAATCAATGGAGAAACAAGCAGATCGTATTACCATGCAGCAGTCGCGATGGAAATGATGTACAATCAAAAATTTTGTCTAATGTCACGACTTGGCGAGGAGAAGAGCGTAGCCATATTCTGAAGACACGTTTTGGAACCTCGATCATTCGATTCTATCGTACATTTCGGTAAATCCGAGGGAATCTACAATTTTTATGTAATTGTTTACGATATCGAGAAAATCTCGCAGGCCATGTGTGGAAATTGGTTCTCGCAAATTTTTGAGAGGAGCTCGTCTCCGAATTGTTCCGCGTGTACGTACTCATACTGGAGGCCTGTTAAGGCCTTTCTGAGACGAGCTCTATTATTGTCGAGGTCGAATTTTCGCTTCGGGTGAGGCTCCCTCTTAATCATTATTGACTGTAAGGCATAACGTTGTTTCTCAAAATTTGAATGAAATACTTGAAGAATTTGATTTCACCAGTATTATTTTCTAAATTATTCGAAATAATTCCGAATGAAATCGATTTTGAAAAGTGACGTTTTATCTTGTATCAGACATCGAAGCAAGAGTGCTGAAATGTGCTGGAAGCTTGGCTTAAACTGGTACAGCGTGTGTCTGAGTTAATCCTCATCTGCTATCTCGTTTAATTGAACTGTGTGATCGTCCGGTTCTTTGATAAAAAAGACTGTACACGCATTATCGAAGATAACGAAAGACAGAGGATTTTTTGCAGCAGCAGCAGGACAAGATATTTCCTGTGTTACACTGTACCAACGAGGGAGGGATTTTTCCTTTAATGAACATAGCACGAAGAAGTAAACTGGGAAGAGCAGAATTGCAATCTGAAAATGCTCAAACAAGCCTTGTTTCATATTAGAAAAATCGAATCGCGATAAGACGATCGCAATGAAGATTAAAGTCGATAAAAGTAAGATTAAAGTCGAAAGGTTGCTCAGTGCTTGAGATTGGCGAAAAACTGAGTAATCATCGGCTGAAAAATGAGGGCACCCGAATAATGCAGATTTTTTAGGCAACTGCTACAGTTCGACGAACGTTTATGAGTTTACAAATAATGTATGTTGTACAAATTATCGTGCTTAACTGAGACGACTAATTGGCTAGAATACTGCCTTCAAACGGCCTTGAAGCTTATATTTGAGAAATATAACGAGAATACTTTTCCTCTATGTATATTTCCATTTTTGTTATTAACAAAGCTACTCCTTCCAATTTCTCGTTTGGAATTTAAAAAATTGAGAGTCCTCCAACAGATATTCAAATAATTGATCATTTACAGACTCAAACATAAAAAACTGAGAATCTTGTAATCCGAGTCATTGCTGCTGCTGCAAAAAATCAACAAATTGACATTGCCGTTCGATTCGTTTGCGGAAAAAGATCGAGTCCGAACATCCTCTATCTTGGAAAAAAAAATGTAAGCCAATAACGAGTAATGGGAAGCACGCATCAGCGACAATGTCTTATAAAATTGATGATAGGTGTGATAGCCTGATGACGTTGCGGTGTCATAACCACCGAGCTTTCGTTTGCGTTACTTCAAGCCTGCAACGTGACTTTTAAAAGAAGCGGAAGAACAAAACCAACAACGACAACAATGCCAACAACAACAGCAAAAAACGACAGCGACAACAGCGAATGTGCACATACGTTGGTATCATATCCGAGCCACGAGACGCGTAAACATCGCGAATCTATTTAATTTTTGTTGGTCGTACACACACGCACACACATACGCACATTTTATAATAATATATCTATTATTATTATATAATTGTTAAATACGTAATAAATAAATAAATATATAAATATATATACCTATCTATATTTAACAATTATATAATTTTCATAATTATTGAATATACACATATAAATACACATATATGATGATAATAATAACAATATGATATCACAATTATATATATATATATATATATATA
>JAPYZI010002174.1:0-36443 GCA_030523105.1 Ophioninae sp. A BG-2022a | reverse complement strand
CTAGTAATAATCGCCTTTACTGTTGGTTTAACTTGAAAAGTATGTATTTCACAGCGATTCCCGCTTAGGGGGATCAACTCGTACTACTTTCCCCTACTAGATATTCTGAGAAAAACTAAACTTCTTTGCCTAACTTGCATTTCTCACTTCATCCACTTGAGCGTGAGTTAATTGATAGAGAGAATCTCGATTGCTCGTTGAACGCTATGACATTTCGTCTGAAGGTTCTTTCGACTAACTGCCGGAAAGTTGAATCGCTTCAAAGGCTCAACGATTGTAGTTTCGACTAATTTACTGTCGCAAATTACAGGGCCCCAATTGATACTGTCGGTATACGGCATAGATTTTTTAGGCCATGACGTTATAAGGGGGTATGGAGTTTGCCATTTGCCTTTCACCACGGGTCGTCACGAAAAAATGTGAGCGCCCAATTGAACATTTACTAAACTGTGATTCTTCAAATGAATTGTCTTCTTGTTATCCCACTGTGACTGCTGTAGACATGATATTTTAGGGTCTCGGTGTACGCGTTGGAATCTTCATCGTCGATGCAAAAAATTGCAGCATGGTTGACGGGGAGGAGACCGGAATTAATTGAACCATCAATCTTAGCCTCGGCAGCTGGCAGAGAATGTATATTTATTTCTTCTTTTATATATATTATAAATATTCCATTATTTGTGTACCTTTAATCAAATTCTTCCTGTGAAATATTTTTTATATTACGCGAGTCATAATTGGTATTCCTAAATACATTATTTATTTTTCTATGGAATTTATTATGAATCACTGCAAAAGTAGGAAAATGTATTAACGAAGTAGAAAAAAGTTACCGTTTCCTGATATTATTAATGCTTGAACTTCTAATATTATACAAGTTCTGCTGAATTAGTGGAAATAATAATACTTCGATCTACCTCGCCTGTGGTGAAAAAAGTTGTCGTGTTTAATCGTCGTGCGTCTAGAATTATTTCTAGTCATACTACTAATCGCAATATTTCTTTGGCTTTTTTCTCTTCGATGAATACTGTTATAGATTTTATGAATTTTAGTGACACGCATGAAGGTTCAGGGGAGGATCATGATAACGTTTCACGTCGTGCTGAAGGATTTCGCGAAGCTGGGCTACGACAACGGAGAAAGGCATAAATAAATTGAAAAACAAACATAAAGATAACAGTTTAATGTCGACAATATTATCGATATAATTAAGCCATACGCTTGATTAACAAAGTGTTATAACGAGGTAATTACTGTATTTCATTTAACATGTTCGTAATAGAGTCATAATACGATATTTTCCGTTTAGCGTTCTCTTATCATTTCTCTCCTTATTACACAATAGATTACAGAATCTCTCGAATTCGATTTAGTTATTATTTCTTGTCGACAAACATGTGGGTTTAGCCATTTAGCGTACGATATTTTTTTGTCCAATTTTTCAATCCCGATTTTTTAAATTAACCAATTAATAATACTTTACTTTATTTTTTATTATACGATAATCGCAAATTAAATAACTCTTATAACACAGAACCAGTGAAGAACTTCGTGAATCTTCCGGATACATGGATCATCGGCCGCGCTGTCGTCGTCAGGGGATCTGAAACAAACGTCGAACAATTATTGTCGCACTGAATTTGATTATAATAATTACAATTCGATTATACAGCTGGCATTTGATCCGGACTCCTAAGAAGCTACAGTTCCTGGCAAAATTATTAGACGCGCTAGAAGATTTTTTGTAAAATGTTAATTATCAGGTAATACTGTACAGCTATATTGTTTCTTACTAGGTACAATTAACATTCACGAGGGCCTTTACTTCAGCTTTTTTACGTGATGAATGGTCACTTTTTTTAACCGTGATGAAAATGTTCTAATGGATTATTTTAACACTTATTTTAACACATTTTGTCCACATAAGGAAACAAATAGGAGCGTAACATAAAACTGTAAAACACATAAAAGCAGCGCATATCTGTACAGAAATACGTCCGCAACTGAAACAACGGCGAGCGCGACTGAAAGAGGTTTGTACTTGTCTACGTTTGTGTATCAATTGGTTAGCATTGTATAGCCATACGTTAAAAATAAATACAAATATGTAGAATCTATCAAATCGGCTGCATAAAAATCCGTTACATCTAAGTTTAAACATTAATATTAAATATTAAAAATTATGGCACACGAACTCTTAAAAACTTTGAATTATTAAAAAAATACAGTGCGTTTAATAATTCAGCCCGAGACTGTACATTATAATTAGAGCGTTACAGCATAGTATTATATGTATATAATATATAGATTAGTAATAAAGAAATCGTAATTTGGAATATAATACGGTATTCGTCTGTTTAATAGTAGTATTCGTGTTTTTGCTGACCCGAATGACGCCTGGTTTCTATTAGCCCGGTTATAGTATATGATAATAAAGTTGTAATCAAGACTGTACTGTCTATTAACGTTACAGTTGATTTTCTGAATTATTGACATTTATTTTACCGTTCCATAATGTTAAGGGCAATATATTGCGGGAATGGGAAAGACATTATAATTCTAATTTCATTCTAATTTTTAATTTCTAATTTCATTCGAAGTTCTAAGTTCACATTCATCTGTAAAATGCACGGACGACGAACACATTTGATCGTACTACTTAAATTTACCGAATTCGTCGAGTTTAAGTGTCAGAAAAGAGCATATGCAATATGTATCTGTATACCTTATGTACATAAATATATTTCAAGTTAGGTCAGTGCTCGGTCGTGTAGGCAAGGGAGCGAACGCAACTTCAGTTTTAGTAGTCATTTTGCAAGTGATGCTTTCGTCATGAAATCTAATTGAGAGCTTGAAGAAACCAACATTGGCTCATCTGACTGCAACTGCCAGATCCCGAAGTTTAGATGGTTCTTAAAAAGTAGTACTCAAGACTGCCTCGTTATTTCAAACTTTCATTGCCAAGAGGAAAAACTATTCACTCTTATTTATTATTGGCTGGTTTGTAAAGGACATGTCAGCTCCAATCACCCTTCTTCAATTTTTCTTGTTATGTTTTATAATACAGATGACAAATAATTTCATTAATTGATGGCTGTTAGAAACTTCAAAGCTTTCTTTGCGTGACCAGCAGGAAATAATCGATATTCTGTCTCTATTAAAAAAAAATGTCAACGCGAACGCAAGTCAACGTAAACATTAGAATACTGCATTTCTTTTGAATGATATAGTGTTAAAAGCGATAATTCAATAATGGTTCTACGAATATTTATAACGTTATCTGGAGTGTACTGCGTATAATCTATATATGCTGGATGATTTTGGAGTTTTCATCCGGCAGACAGCTCGATTTCTCTTTCAATTGCGGTTATTACGCGATCAACAAAATTAATTTTCTCATTTGTTTAAATGCGGCCGTCATGACAGCTTTGATTTAATATCTTATATGATTAGATAGGGATTAGATTAGAATAATACGAGGAAAACTATCAATAACTAAATATTTTTTTAATTGACACAAATGGTAGAATATGCTAACCAACATACGTATATGGTATATCCAAGTAAAGTTACGTATTTCAATGGAAGTTTGACTATAATTCAGATAACTATTAACGCTCAAAAACTTGTATCAGTTAAAGATATCAGAAAGATGGCACACAAAAACATGTTGCATTGGTCATTATTAATTTTGCAGTACCTGTTTGGTTACTTATGGTAAACATCTTAACCCGAGCTCTAAGACAATTTGACGTTGGAAAAAAATTCTGTCGTGTGCTTACCATTTATGTTCTGTTCAACCAGAACGCGTCCGTGAAAGTAGCATCTGGATAAGAGTCGAGAAATTCAAAGACTACGCCATTAGTCCAGCCAAAGCCCACTTGTACCTCGTACTCCCCTCCGCCCCCGTATTTTCCAGGAATTTCGGCATCGTACTAAACGGGTATTAAAAAATACTTCAATCGAAGAATAAAACGAGCGGATTACTTAAATACTAATAACTTATTTTATCACTAATTATTTTCGAATGTTTGTAGAGGCGGAAAAAGAAATTCACATTTGGTGTAAATGTCAATAAAAAAAGATTCTGTGCAAATTGATCGCGACCATCGTTTCTTTTTATTCATAACGAATGACGGAGGTTGAGATAGACAGAAAGGTAAACTGATAGTGGTGATCGAAACAAGACATGAAAAACGAGTTGAGGGGGCTATTTATTTATAGGGCAAGGAAATATTTGTTTTCGATCTCCAAGGTAGAGAGTCAGATGGCAACCATTTTCCTTACCCTATTGTGCTTGGAAACTTTGAATTGGCGATTTTTCCTAATTAGATAGTTAGTGAATCGAGGCAGAAGGGAAAATATTCGTTTTACACATAAATAATTTATTACCATCATCATTCTCGTAATGTTTCGTCAGAGCGCCATACCCAGCCCCTTTTTATCCAATATTATTTATTTACTATTTAATCTAATCCTTCGTAAATATTTTTGGCGGAGAAAGCGAACCGAAATTTTCCATTATCATTCAATTCTGTTTTTCTTTGCTCTGATGTGAGTATATGATCTTCTCGTTTCCATATCTGTGCGAATACAAGATTGGCAACGAACAATCTCTAGACAGCTCAGCGAGTATATTGCTGTTTCAACTCATTAAAAAATGTAGACGACGAGGGCAGCAGACGTCTGTAATCCAAGAACGCTTAACGAACCTGTCTACTCAATATTCTTTAGGGTGAAGTTAAAAGTTTCGAGCGTTTCCCGCTAGATGTCTTTACTGAGCCATATCTCTCGATATGTACTCTAACGTGATTTTTCAGTCGCGTCACAAAGGTGTCCTGTTTGGCCGCACGAGTTAGACATGCTTCCGATTATGTTTGGGTTTGGGAGTTTAGGTTGGACTTCTCTCGGAGTTTCATGGGGTTTATTTTGGGTTTAGATTTTTTATTAGTTTTTATTAGTTTAGCTCATTTTCGGTTAGGGTTGGGTGCAGAACTCGGTTGAGCGGAGTGTTGCTCAAACAGGAGATCTTGGGGAATGGATGCACGCCCGATTGAAACGTCGACGCCCCCATCGAAGGCTGGCGATCTCCGTGCCGCGCTTCTTTAAGGAACAACACCACTGTGACGGCTTCAAAGAATCGATTTTTTGAAAACCATGTAGAAAAATCTAAAATACATTTAAGATTAAGATGCCGTTGGACCAAGGTCAAAAAAATAATTATTTTCGGAGATATTGAATATTTTGTGGAGCGGTGCAGCGCTCCGTGACGCTCGGGGTCCCGCACAGCTGCCTCAGGGTCGACAGGTATACCGAGCCTTTCTCAGGTCCTGCGGGTCTTCGAAAATTTGAGCAGAGACGATTTGCTGCAACGTTGTTTGGGCGGCTTTACGCAAAACAACAACGAAAGCTACAACAAATCAGTTAGGGCAATAGCCCCCGAGTGTCAGTCCAGGAGCAAAAAAATCGTCGATATTGCAGCTGATATCGCGGTATTACTATTCAATGATGGCCTGAGAAGCCTCATGAACGTTTTGGAGACGTTGGGGATAACTATCGGCCCAAATTGTTTCAATTTTTGCGTTGAAACCACGCAGCGCGGATCGAGCTGGCGGAGCGCTCGCTCACAGACGCTGCAAAAGCGGCAAGAAGAGCCTCTACAAGTTCGAGAAAAGATGCTGGGGTCAATGATTTGCTTCTTGAAGACCAGCTATAAGTTGCCGGCATCGCTGATTTTGAAGGAAACTTTTTTTTTTCAATTTATCACATAAATGAACAAACTTAAAACTTTGAACACGTTTTTCTCAAAACCACTTTTTTGAGTGCGGCACGCAACAGAACTCGAGCAATTTTTATGCAGGATAACTCGGGCAGAAGCTATCATTTTCGAGAGAAATATTCTACACGAATATTTGAGTTTCCGAAATAATATTTCAGATAGGAAATAATGTACACTAATAATGTACTAGCCGCGCGAGGTGGTTTCAAAGGTGTTCAAGATTACTCGAACCCTTAGCTTCCGATTATGAATTTTCGAGAGAGTAATCTCTCCGAGAGTCTTGTTTTGGCCTCCGTCGCGGACAGAAGTGTGATCATCGGTGGAATGATCGCGCTTCGGAGTTGGAATGCCTCGCCTGCCAATTCCCGTTAAGTTTTCGGATTGCTGATACGATCGGTTCTCGTGACACGAAAAATGTCAATTTTTGCGGAGGGAGTGCGTGCGTGACCCGTAAATGATTTTTTATCCACGGTACAATCAATTTTTTATCGCACGATAAAATAAAATTTATTTTAATCTATTTTTGGAAATGATCAGTTTTGTGTTCTTAAACTGATGTGTTCTCGGTGTCACAATTCGTGATTGTTTACGGTTAATCTACTCCCAGGTGAATCTACACGATTAGTTTTAATTGTAGAGATTTATCCTACAACTTCAGGGAGTTAGGTCGCATTGGAGTGAAGTAGACCGACACTGATAAATGGGCGATCAGGATGTGGCTCCGGCGTTCACTGCAGTTAAGCACTCCTGTGAGAGAGAGTTGCTTAGTGTGGTAACAGCTTAGCCATGCTCTGACTGGTGCATCGATCATTCAGCGAAAGAACGATTCCTTTGAGGCCTTCGTGTAGATAAGATGTACATGCAGATATAAAAATACTGGGTCATCTATACCAGTACGGGTTTACAGGTAGATATAAAAATACTGGGTCACCTATACCAGTACGGGTTTTCCGCAGTTTCCCTATACCCTTGGAAAATGCAGCATTGCTTAGCTTAAATCGGCTATGGCCGCAACGAGGGCTAGGTTAACAGGGTTGGTACTGATACGGATGATTCCAATGTAATGTGGACAGTCGGAGACAAGTAAAAAGCGCAAATAGCGTGTACCATGCGAAAGAAACCAACAATAAAAAATAGAGTGAAGTAGGGAATTACTGTACCTTAGAATAAAGTTTTAAAAAAATGTTTATTGGTTTAATATCGCAAATAATTTGATAATTACGTAGGAAAATTTCGGCAGAATTACTTTCACCTGAATCTTAAAAATATGATCAATGCATCTTATATAACATTATTGAGTTTCTGAATTTTGATATCCTCATGGTGTATCGTGAATATTCCTTTCTTGTTAGTCGTCAATTACAGATAGCCAATGATTGACATTTGATACAATTTGAAAGGATTCTCCTCTGAATCCTCTGAAACATGAAATTTCTTATGATGCATAACCATTGCAATGAGGTATAAAGCGTAGTTGCTGATATCATGTTTCAAAGAATATTTAATATATAATATAATGTATATTCCAATATAATTACCAGAGTTTAATCCGTACTCTTTGAACGTGCGAAAGTTATCCCCTTACTGAGGTTGTAGTCTTTATAAAAAACATAATATATAAATACACCGCATATAAAATAATTTTCATAAAGCGGAGAGTGCTAGCCAAACGTGTTACGCACATGGTAATACTTCTATCCGATAAAGACGAATATGTAGACGAAAGAAATCGCAAATGAATTTACCAAATTCCATTTTTAAAGTCTTTTCATTTTGTTTTTTTTATTTTCGTAATTTTTTTTTGTAGCCGGTAAGTCATTTTCAAAATGCCGGTTTTTTTACGATTTTGTTAGCGCGGAATTAGTAAATAAAAGTAGGCCCGTCAATAATAAATTCATTTATCGAACACAAAAGAAGGAACGAGCGGACGCTCTTGAGAAATGAGAAAAATCGACTGATCGTGAAACAAAATTGAGGACAAAACGTTATTTTAGTTAAAGTTATTTAGTAAACGAGTGTCTGGTAGCCTCACTCAATTGAGTGGCGTTGCTCAGAAGAGTTGGTATAAATAAGCCAACCGATATAGTATATTCCAACACTCCCCCTCAATATCGTGGGAGTCTGATCTATTCAGATTTTTGCAACGACATTTCAGGCAGCTCCAGGCATTTTCGGAACTTCGGAGCGGGAACTCCTTTGGTTAACAAATTCGATGCCGTCTCCGTGGTAGAAATATTTACCACATGAATCGTTCCTCGGTCGATCACTTCGCGAATGAAATGATAACGGGTGTCGATGTATTTGGTGCGTTGATGAAATACTGGGTTTTCCGCCAATTTGCGTGCTCTATCGTTCAAGAAAGTAATTTCTGGGGTTCGGAATTTAGAGAAAAGTTGTTGCGGAGGGAGTGCGTGCGTGACCCGCAGATGATTTTTTATCCACGGTACAAATAGCCTACTTCGCGTCGACATAGCCAATGACAGACTTACCAGTCCTTCGGTACACAAGTCTGAGATCGAGAGATCCCTTAAAGTACCGTAGTATTAATTTTGCCTCACACCGGTGCGTTTCATCGTGACTATCGTTGAACTGGCTCAATCGACTCACCGCGTAGGCTAACGTGAGTTGGGACGTGTACAAATGGCCAGATAAATCAGCGATCGGAGTAATTCCCGATACGTATACATTTCAGAGTCATTGGCATCGGGAAGTTGTCTCCAACTTTGCGTTCGGATTTAAGGGGGTGGCGACGACATTTGCAATACTCATTCAAAAATTCTTGATTAATTTTCGAACGTAGCCTTATCGAGACATATGGAATTTTCTATCGTGTGTGCTGAACTCGATCCGATCCAATATCTCAGCGGACCGAGATCCTTGATCTCGAAATGTTCACTCCCGAATTTATTGAACTTGAAGAGCTCGCCGCCGTTACCTGGAGTAATCGAGAAGTCATCTAGATAAATATTTACACGTATAAGGCTTTTGCCATGCCCCTTGAAGAATAGACAGGATCGAAGAAAGATTTCTTTGTTCTGAAAATCTCTATGACGTCGCTTATCATGCGATTCCAGCAGCGACCAGCTTGTCCATATATGATCTTTCGCGGTAAACTAACATTGCAATCGGGTGTAGACGCGGAAGAATGCGCAGTTCTTCCTCGATGTCATTTGGAATCTCCGTGAAAATTCTTTCTTTAAGCTCTTCGTTCAGGTAGGCCGATGTAACTGCTCTACATTCATAGACAATTCCGCAGACATGGCAATTACCAACCAGATTGTTTCCATGCAAGCTACGGAAGTAAATGGTTATCGAAAATTAACTTCGGGGCGCTGAGAAAATCTCCTCGCAACGATTCCAGCCTTTCTGCGCTCCAAGTTGCCGTACTCACGGTATTTGTTCTTGAGTACGATCCGACTTCCGATAATTTTTTCGTTCATAGGTCGATCGACTAGTTCCCAGGTGTTTTTTTCCCGGAATGCATTTTAATTAATTGCATATGGCTTGATGCCATTTGCACGCAGCGGCTCTCTTCAGGGCGTTCTTAATATATACTTCCGTCTGATATAAGATTTCATTCGAATCATCAGTGCGAAAATCATCATAGGCGAACTCTTGTTGAGGTCTTTCTCTCTGGTTCCAGTTCGGATGATCCGTGGGCGCCCTCGTCCCCTAGTGTAGAAACGCACGCCAACTGTGGGCGTCATTTCTTCGGTTTTTTCCATGGATTCATTGATATCACCCTTCTCTTTCATCTGTTCATGACTATACTTAGGCATCGGTGCTAGGAATTCCACCACGCGTTCGGCCAGATTAACCATTTCTTCCAATGGATCGCTATCCGTGGTGAGAGTTGATTCTTTTGAAATGCGATTCACGAACTTTTATGTCTCGCGAGAACTTTTATGTCTCTCGACTCTTTTTTCTTCCGGCAGCCAAACTCTGTAGCTCTTCCACGTCACCGAAAACTCGACGAGTAAAACTCTTTCTCTCTCATCTCCTCTCATCGAATTTGTCCTTATTAGGATTTTGGTTCAGTATAGCAAGCTCGAAGCCAAATTCGAGGATTCTGCTAGCGGCGGGAATTTTGACAAACCATTCTTAAAAAGATGTTCTCCCGTTCACGCTGCTGTCCGGACATCAGTTGCGCAGATAATTCGCTGTATTTACAGTTTCTACCCATAAGGAAGTAGGGAGCGATGATTGAATGAGAAAACCGCGAGTAGTTTCCAGGAGGTCCTGATTCTTCTCTCTGTGACGCCATTCCGATCCGGATTGTACGGTGTCGTCAATCGGCGTCTGATTCCGTGTTCTTTCAGAAAACTGTCAAAGGCATGGCCCCAGTACTCTTAACCATTGTCGGATTGTAGGCATTTCATTTTTTTGTCTATCTCATTTTCCACTAGAGCCTTGTATCCTTTAAAGATTGTCAGGACATCGTTTTTTTGTTGTAGTAACCGGATTTCGCACCACTTAGAAGGTTGTCGATGAAAGTTATGAAGTATTTCCCTCATTCCATCGATTCAGTTCGCATGGGCCTGTACACAGCCGAGTGAACGATTTCAGACAGTTTCGTTGTTCTCCTAGACTTCGATGGAAATGGATTCCTAGACATATCTCCAGATGCGCAGATTTCGTAAGGCGTGTAGTTTCAACACTCTTCGATATTCATGCCCGCGACCAGTTTTTCGAGACATTGTTATACAATTCGTGACCGAGTGATACAAAAATTCGTGATAAGCCACAAACAGACATGGCAAAGCGGCAGGAAACCATTTAGATTACCAAAAGTCAGAGAGTGAATAAAAAATATCTATGCCTATGTAAGCTACGTTCATTTATCTGACCGAAAACTGGGATTAAGCGACCGAAATAATTCTAAAACGTTTGGGTTACGAAATCAGGACGATTTTCAATCGAAATAGGTGCATTATTATTTCCATCATTGGGTAAAGTTTTGAAAATCCTGTATCGCTGATTGAAGTTTAATGTAACACAGCGTCTCTTTTCAAATAACCTAATAGAATTTTTGGCGACACACAATATTTTTCGAGATATACAAATTTTAAACTTCAAGGAGATCTCATGCAACATTATTGTTAATTATTGAATCAACGTTTACTGGATTCGAATTTATATTGGTATAACGATTATACATGAAAGATTTTTCAACAGTTGTATTTTCCAATGCGTTCCTTCGGGCCTAGGGAAGGGAACGAATGTAAGCCATCTTCATTGTTCGTCCAACAATTATTCGTGTATACATCTCCTAATGATACAGAATCCTCATTTGCATACGTCCTGGGGCACTTTCCGTTGTTCCTCTTATGTTTTTGTTCTTGGCACGCCTATTTCACCATACTTTTTAAAGTGTGTGTGAACCTACTTCGTTAAAAAAAAAAATATTAATGTTCTCTGATCGAACCAAAAATGGAATTGGAAGTGCATTATAGGATTTTTTGGAATTCATGTTATATTTTTACCATGATGATATTGATATGCATAATTTTATCATGGTGAAAAAATCGAAAACGTTGTAGAGGGTATACCTCTATTTATCTATAGTTGACGCAATACCTCATAAAAAATTTCCGCGCTATTTCTTTAGATTGTGTCAAAAAAATGGCACCTACAAAATGTGTGGCTAAAAGATCGGAAAACTAGAATCTTGGAGCTTTAAAAAGCTTATTTTGTCATTGCGATGCGATCATTTTTCACTTAATTATAGTCCGTCAAAAATCACCGAAAAATTTGGAATTTTTTTTGCTCCCTTAATTTTTGTGCGTAGTGTCTGTTTAAAACCTGTTTTTAACTTCTCATAAAAAACTTTGAGGTCTAACTGATTTACAACGTGTTGTTTTTTCTTTCTTAAATAAAACATGGTATTTCGTTGTTTTTGGAATAAACTGTTTTTTTCCAACTCTGATAGTATGTCCAAGCACAGAAACTGTTCGTTAAACATAGCGATCCACAGTGTGTTCATATATACTTTACATAACCTACCTTTATTCTCAATTCTTAAAAAATTTAATAGCCCATTCTAAAGTAAAAAGCTTACAATTAGTTATTTTTCAATGACTTTCATTTTGTTGTTTAACTATGGCACGATTGGAGTTTTTAGTAATAAAGTATGTTGTTAATTATTATTTTAACTCGATTCACCTTTCTTTGAATTTGACGTTTTACACAATCCTTGCGTCAATGGATTCTGTGTATGTAAGTTTTAAATTCCCGAAGTGAACCACCAGCATGTTCTGCTTAAAGAAAATATCGCAAAATGGACTTCACTAGGAGTAGCGTAGTACATCAATCTTTAAGAAAATCGAAGTTCGATGAGAATGCAAAGACTATGTAACCTTCTGTTGAGGATGATATATTCGTCACAGTCTGTTTCTTTCCTCTCACCATTTAGGTTATATGATCTGAGCACGTACGATATTTCATTCCCGATAGGCTGGTTTTGGCATTGTGTTTGGAACGGTTTTATAGATTTTGTCAACATAACCAGTTATCGTGATACGTTCGACCATGATTTACAAGAATCACTTAGTCTCTGTATCCAATGTCAGTTAAAGTCGGACCAGGGCTTGTAGCAAATTCCATACCGTCGCCGTTGAATTCATTACGATCAGAACAAATTATTGTATACAAAGTTTTCTCTATTTAATGTGGTAGAATTTAACGATTTTGCCGATAAAATCACATTCAATACCGTAAAGTGGGGCTACTCGGACACTTTTTTCCACATTTTTCAGCATTTAAAGTGAACAATTAAAGTTGGGCCAACAAACGCATATCCATCGTACGAACTTAACTGTTAAGAATATACAGCTACTATAAATTATTGAAAATATTCGATACATGCAAGTTTAAAAATATAAAAAAGTGTGTTCAAGTAGCCCCGTTGTTGACAATATGTTTCTTTTCCGGGCAAATCGCATACTTTGTACGTTAATTGTTCAAATTTCTCCTTGAAATGTAACTGAAGGTTTACGAATGAACATTTTACACTATACCTATCGATTTTACCGAATGAAACTTGGTAAACATGATAAATAATGTAATCAAATCTATTAAAATATATAATATAACATTATTATATAAAATAAATTTTTTATTGTAAACAGATTATTCCTTCTTCCAAGCATCTTTCGTACTAACGTAGATCGAGGCACTTTTAATATTTCTGGAAGCTTACATTTTTTCTTCGATATCGAAGAAAAAATATAAGCTTCCAGACTTTTATGTGACAGATTTAACATGAATGAAGTTATTTCCATGTTGAACCGCGATGTTTAAGTAGATACATTTTTGCTTAAATATAACTATCAGAGTATTACAAAAATTTCAATCACTTGGTAGTACGCCTATCCCATCGTCTTCTACGTTGCATACAGTATTTTGTGGCATATAATGTATGTTATCTATCCGATCGATTACAAATAATTTTTAAAACAAGAATTGAAAGCTGCTAAGCTGTGAAACTTTGAAAACTTTTCGTACATACTTATTTACGAAATATTAGTATCGAGCTTGGGAATGTTGAAAGCGTTTTTGAGGTAATAAATCATCTATAAGTACGTCCAGTATATCCTATACTGTTAAATGTTCAGTGTCGTCAAATTTATTCTCTATCGAGTGCCATTGTGCGATTTTACGGATGTGGGTAAAAAAAAAAGGGTTTGTCGAGAATTCATCACTTCCTCATGGTTGGCCAGAAATACAGTGAACTAGATATAGACGGTTTTGACAGGATGATAGAAAAGCGGTTGGAATCGTATACTGCCGAAAAAGGAAATCCGCTTTCCGGTCGGTCAACGCTCATATATCATCCCCTTTTTTAGCGAAAGAACCATCTCTGTTTTTTTTGTTATCAACGTTATCATTTCTCATTTTTCCCTCATTGTTATTTCTCTCTTCTTATATTTTCTTCGTCTCTGATTTGCCTTGAATAGATTTCTGCACAGCCAATGTGTTACAGGTCGTAGTACAGTCGAAACGACTTATAACGACACCGTAAGACGGCGTATCGGATATGATTACGAAATCTGGAAGTCGTTTTGGTTATTTTTCACTCCAAACAATGGTGGTTATAGAAACGTCCATATTTAGTCGTTATATTTGATATGTCGTCTTAAACGATTTCTATATATAGTATATATGGGGCATTCCATGCTGGTTTGACCTGGGTCTGACCGGTCACCACTCCGATCTGAACCGCGATTTGTTATGTTATTGTACTACTTTGAAAATCACTCGAGAATTTTTTTCGATTTTTTCGGAACGATTTGACTTCATAATATTTTTTATAAACAAAACGTGAACGTCCAAATTTCAAGATCGGAAAAAAATCACCAAAACCCTGTGTCACATATAACATACTGTGAGCGTTGAAAAAAAGTGGGCGCGCGTTTTGTGTGGCATACAACGTGTTTTTTTTTTTCGAAAAAAATGAAAAAGGAAAAACAAATTATAGGACTTCATGTAGAATGGACCAGAATTTCTTCAGATTCTTTTTAGATTTTTTACGAGCTATTGATTCTATTTTTAAAAAAAGTTTCTTTTTTTCGCGAGAAACGCGCATTGTTTTTCAACGCCCACCTTTTTTTTCAACGCTCACAGTGTTTGATATGTGTTTTTTTCCGATTTTTTAATTTGGACGCTAATTTTTTCTTTGTAAAAAATGTTGTGATGTCAAAATGTTAAAAAAATTCTCAAGTGTCTTTCAGAGATACTACAATAACAAAAAATCATGAGTTAAATCGGAGTGGTGATGACTCGGGCCGAGATCGAATCGGCATGGAATGCCCCATATATATATAAAAGTAAACGAAAATTTGCTTAGTATTCAGTTTTCTTTACAACTCCCCATCGTTCTCGACTCGAGGTCACGGTGGTCGAGGGCACCCAACGATTCTAAGAAGTTCGGTGGTGATGGCCGTGTGTGGGTGGGTATAGGGGACGGAAATGTATCAGAGTATAGAATCTTTAATAAGAACATTTCAGTTTTTTTCTGAAACTCGAACATACCTTTTGCAATGTATCAACCTTCATAACATTCCAACCTACCAACATTACCACGTCTCTCCCCGTAAAAATGTTTTAGCATTGGAGTGTTCTAAAATCTAATGAACTGGAAGTTGTACATGATATTCTCTAGGATTTCGATCCCCGAAGTTACATCAGACGAAATTGGATGTACGTAAATATGGTAGCAACGGATGTGCGTGGTTCAGAGTCGTCAGCAAATATATGACAGAATCTTCATTAGGAATATATTCCAGTGTTTTCTAGAAAGTTCCACAATTTCCTCGAGTATCTTTTCAACAGTTCGTATTGTTTCAATCAGTTTTGAACGTTACTCGATAAACGCGAGGGATTGCAGCTACTTTGCAATCAAGATCCTCACGCCAATCGAAAAAATAACGTATTTGTGCTAATATTGTCAGATATTGATTAGAGAATGATATTTTCTTCACCAACGACCGTATCTTTTAATCAGTGGTTAATCATTTTTATCCAGCCGTTCTCTGGAGGGTTCTTTGAATTGTTTTCCAATTCTTTGCGCGTAAGGTAAATAACGTTAGGCCAATATCATCCCCTGAAGGTTAATCCCTTAAATTGGGCGTGATGAAAAATACCCTTCGAGATTCAGCTATAATAGTTGTACAGTCTATCTTAACAGGGTTGCTTTTGCAGGGGTAATATTGGGGTGAAATATGATTACAGTTTTTCTTCACTCCCTCTTCGATCATCATATACGTATTACTTATATTGATTGCATAAAGGTGGATAACCGACCTTCCTCACGAGTCGTAGATTCTTCGTGAGGGTGTTTCAATCTTATAGCTTTGTACATTTTCCCACCAGGGTGAGAAATCCCATCTCACTCGCCGCTTTTTTCGTTTTCTTTATTTTCTATCACCTATGCTTAACTCAGCGCCTTTTCGCTCTCACTTTCTCCCTCTCCCTCTCCCAAGCTCTCTTTCACCGTCTATCCTTCTGAACCGGATCGAAGAACAGAAACAAAGGCGATTACTAAAGTGAACGAACACGAAATACATTCGCGATTAACCCTCATAATTGATACTAAATTTTATATTCCTGACGTTAAGATCCATGAAGGCTCCACTTCCGGTTATTTCAGGCTATCTTGTAAAATATTAAAAGGAGGGTTCGTACAAAAAATCGGGCTAAACGAACGTGACGCCATTTTGAAAAAAATATCCAAAGGTTATAACGAAAATCGAATTTAAATCATATTGGATGGATTCAAAAGTTCTGAGCGCTTCGTTGGTTTATTTCGACTATGATATTAACATAGGCTGATCCCATTCATATCAAATATGCACCGTTTTGTTCCATTACTATTATCCATTTTGAAGGCAGTTTCGGAATTCCGCGATTGAATAAGTAGTCGTCTTTATTCGTAAAAAACTTGACTAGCTCTTTTCAACAAGTTTCTCTCGCGGTAAGTTTTGCGCTATCAAGAACATTTTTTAGATACTTTAAAAGATGTTAATCCCTTGCCACGCCTGGACTATATGGCGGGTGTGATAGAACCTCCCACCCAAGCTCTCTGAGCTTTTGGCGCGTCGTTAAAGTTGTGTGCAGCCTGGCGTTCTCTTGATGGCACGCAACACCCTTCCTATTGGCCAATTCTGGCTGCTTCTGGTCAATCGCCTGCATCAATCTGGGCAATTGTTGATACTAGAGGTCCGAATTGAGTGTTTGATCCGATGGCAGCGGCTCATAGTGGACTCATAGTGGTTTCATTCCGCTATATAGCACCAAACACATAGCAGAACCTTCGGCGTTAATTCAGGTTTGGCAATCGCTTGGGCCGGTTCACCGGGACTGGTCTGCGTTCTTTTATCTTTTTATCGGAATTTCCTTCGGTGTGATGGCGAAATTGTGCCCCTTAGCGAGGACCGAAGTTTTGGCAGCAGAAAGGGTGCGACTATTGATGATTTTACTGTGTGGGTAGGAATCGGAGTTTTGTATTTGAGTTAAGCTGAGTGAATTTCTTTATGGATGCTTGTGGATTGGTGTTCGTGTGTAACTCGGTCAAGACCTGCCTACAGCTGAGGTTCCAAACACCTGGCAAGGAGTAAGTGGATTGTGAAGAGGTTTTGGGATGTTTGGTCTAGAAGCTCCTTAGTGGCCGTTATTCACTCTTTAAGCGGGAGTCGCACCGCAACTCTTCCCCCCAACAGGAATATGTTCCCACGTATTTCCTAAACGGCTCTTCATAATTTTACCAAATTTGACTGTACAATGTTATATTGTCACAGAAACGACTCATCGAATTTATTATATCGACAACTAAATTTATCACCAAATTCATCATATTGACAACAAAATTACAGACTATATTATCATGCGAGCTTCCTGATGGAAATTATGGAAAAAAGAGAGTTTGGCTCATGCCAGGACTTGGAGGGGAAAGAGCCGTGTAGCCAAATTTAGGACATACATTTTGGTACCTGAATCACACGATTTCATCACGTATTTGTGGGAATCCATGGAAACCACTATTTTTAAGTATTTTAAACCACTATTTTTAGGTATTTGTTTACAATTTCGAAAAAACATCGTCCGAGACTTATGATATTTAATTCCGACGAAGCCTGCCGGGGTTTTTCAGAGGTTAGCGACAATGTTGCCTCGCGATAGATAACCGTAGCTCGCGTTAATTTTGTTTTACCAACGCGAGTCGAGGCTGCGTCGAAGATTTGTCGCGGGTGCAGCTCTGTCTTAACCAGACTCAACGAGGCTTGGTGGACGATCGATCCGCCTTGTTTTGCTGGAAAGGGGTTTTTCAATTGAAAACATTTTGGCACCACTTGATAGCCGCGGCACATTTCAGAAATGTTAACGAGTACAGTTGTGAGTATAGTTGTAAGTGCAGCGTTTTCCTAAGCTCAAAAAAGTTGTTAACAGTACCAAAAATAACCTCTCCGTGAAGGCGTTTGATTTTAATTTTAAGCCTTTCATGGCTGTTAATATTATTCTAAAAACTTGTAGCTTTGGAACGAATTCCGAGTTTTCATAAACATTGCAGTCTGCATCATCAGTTTTCCTTATATAGTCGCAGTCATCGTTCCAGTTGACTGCCCTAGCCAATTAGATGTTTTTAATTGATCAGCTAGTCAATTAAAAAATCCAAAATTTGTCTTAAGCGTAATGAAACTGATATTGTTCTTTTCGAATACCTCATTACTAATTCGTGCGTTTGTCACCTATAAAAATCTAACATGCGATTTCCCATTATTTTCACACTTGCCATTTTACAAAGCGTGAAAATAGTGGGGAAAATAGAAAGTTATAATATGAAGTATAGACTACAAAAAAATTGCAAAAATAAAAATACAGAAAGAAAAACGAAGCTGGCTTTACAATCTTCAACACGATGTTTTAAATATCGATTGTGATCTTTTTTTGCCAGGATATTTGATTTCTTATCCACCTAGAAAAATTACAGAATGTGTATTACTTTTGGCCAAGACTATGTATTTATAAATATTCCTCCTGCAATATCCTTTCACTGAACGAGGCCTTCAATCTTCTCATATACATTTTATATTTCCAACCCCTATAGATAAGAAAGGGAAACCAAGCGGACTGACGATTTTATTGAGTAAGTATATCAAAGTATAGAAGTAACGTGCATATTTTTATAACATGAGGCGTCATTGCCACCTCCCTTATTGCTTTCTCTCGGCAATTTTTTTCTTGCAAGACGAGGGGTGTTTTGGTTCTCCCCATTTTAACACGAATGCAGCCGTTAAATCTATATCTACCATGATGGTAAAAAACACGCACGTTTTTATTCACTGTGAATTTCCCATACTTTTCCTTATATATAGTATATGGTTACTACTACGAATCTGAGATAAGGTGAGGGTATTCCCGCCCTCCACTAAAGGGATGTTCCATGACACGGTGGAACGAAATTCCTCAAATGAAATAAAAAATAAAACATGTTTTAAGTAAAGATCCAGTAAAGCCACGGATTTTGCTTTCACCTGATTCCACCCATTGAAAGCTGACGCCGTCAAATCCTATTGACATCGATAAAAGATCAAGGGCTATTTAGCATTACCCTAGCTAGTGAAAGGCAATGGGTGGTTGTAGACAAAACTAAGAATGTATCGAAATATTCCTTTACTTTAATGTACATGCAATACTGTTCAAGGTTCGTGCGTCGTAATGCCTGTGAGAAGCTGTCGATGAATTTGGAAATTTCATACAATTTTGATACTGTCTATGTTTAAGATGTGAGAAACAATGCGTGTGACCAATTGTGTGACCATCTCACAATTCGAGATTAAACGAAAATTGTTTCCCATTTTCTTCTCATCTCATTATTTTTACTGCTTCGTTCAATTAACTGTTTCGATACAAAATAATATGAAAACCCCATGGAAAAAGTTGTATCCTGGAGACATTAAGTTTGCCTGAGATCCATACGAAAAACATTTTGAAAATTTTACTTATCAAAGTGATCGCTGAAGTAGAACAAGTAGTAGTACATTAAGGGCCTACGTTGTTTTTCCCTATTCCGAAAAATAATTAAAGGCGAATACGTTTAATCTTATAAAACTATTGTGTTTTTCATCAAGTGCAAAGTATACCCCGAAATAAATGGAAGTACAAAGCTTCGCGTTAAAGTCGATAATTTCACGAAAATCCTCTTGAAAAATTGATATTAACCCACATATTTTCGGTTAGTGAAATTGACACACTGTAAGTATATCGTTAGTCAATGTTAAAGTTAACGAAAGTTAAATAGAGTGAAAATCTCGCGAAACATTACAAACTTTCGCGGTTTGAAATTTTTTTAAATATTTACTTTGTTCGCGCGATGAAGCAAGTTTTATCTTTTTTACCCTCCTTTCCAGGTATTACCAACAAGAAAACTCATATACCATTGTGCATGCTTAACTAGATTTCCGTCGACGAATATTTAGATTTCCTGATTCTACCCCGAAAATGATGAAAGTGAATGTACACAATTCGCGATATAAAAATAATTAACCTACCCTAACCCTTGTACTATTACGAACAGATCAAACCTATTGATTATAGACAATTCGATGTAAAAATAATTTTTGTTCATGCGCGCTGATGAAATGCAAAAAGGATCAATTATAGAGTCAAGTCTTAATATATAGGCTTTGAAATCAGCGGTTATAGACTGATGAAATCAAAAGGCTTAACAGTAATAACCCGTGAAACTTGTGCGAGTTCGAGATGAGAAAATTCAGTCGAAGAGTTCCGCAATTAATTAAAATATCGTTTTGAGCTTAGCTGATATTTTATAGTTCCATAGACTTCAACGTACTTACAGAATGCGTTGTAAGTACGTTCGTTAAATTTGAATGCGAATGCGTTTGTTAAATTTTGTTTACGTTTGTGTTTGGGTCTCTTCGCTTATGTTTGAATTTCCTCGGATTTAATTAGCATAGTAGGTGCACAGCAAAATTAATAAATTTAAAAATTCGGTATTGCAAAACCTAGGAGATACCAGACAATGATTTTTCTTAGTGCATATATATGTCTATCTACTTTGTCATCGAGATTACAAAGAAAAAAATGTTTATTATAAACATGCCACCTAATAACTAGAATTTAACGTCTAAACAAAGCTAATTAAGGACGACTGAATAAGGTTATGCAACTATATATGAAGAATCACCTAAGGATTGGCTGACGGCAGGTGAGACAATTTCAGTCACACATAACATTGCGAATTAAAAAAAAAAACACTGTCGGGTTGATCAATTTTCGATCGTGTATAATATGAGAGAGGTGGAGGGCGTAAGGGTTGTGATAACGCTTTGTAAAAAGATTTACACGTACATATACCAATTAAGAATATATTTGTATGAACAAATTTTTTTTTTACGCTTAGGAGCACTTTTCTGATTCAGTCTGAAAATCCCATGTTATTCAAATAGGAAAGAAAGTCAGTTTACAGGCACCTTCTTCCTATTGGACTACAACGATGGGGTTTCGAACACATTTGTATTCATTTATTTCGAGGCTATCGGGGGTGCACTCGTCGATATTCGTCAACACCCCCTTAAGGACCACCATAATATATATATTGTAACACATAATTGTGACAC
This sequence comes from Ophioninae sp. A BG-2022a, assembly GCA_030523105.1. Lineage (NCBI taxonomy): Eukaryota > Metazoa > Arthropoda > Insecta > Hymenoptera > Ichneumonidae > Ophioninae sp. A BG-2022a. The sequence continues at coordinate 15,530 of JAPYZI010002174.1, read as the reverse complement.
GTGTAATAGTGTACTATTATATATACTATTGCGTGTCAATTTAATATACAATTAACAATATACATATATATCTGTATATTATAACACGTAATAGTTCAAGCCAGGGTTGCTTACGATGAAGGATTATTCGAAATAGACAATATTAAGACAATCGAATGCTTTTCACTTCTACTCGAATTCATTACAATAAAAAAAAGGAATATCTTAAGGATCTTAAAAATTTACAAACTCTTCCCAAAAAGGAGATGATTGAACAGTGACTTTCCAAATATCAGCAGATTTTTATTTTTATCCATAAATAATTAAAATTTTTTAAAACTATCCTCTATTCTGCATAAAACGGAATTTATCGATTCAATTTTTCGGAAAATATTGTATGGTTCCAGAAGACATCTCCATGATGACTGATATATAAGTAATTTTATTATTGATCATGACTATTACTTTTACTGCTATACTAGTTATTTTACGTATAATTACTAACATAATTACTACTCATATTTCTGAATATTTAATAATTATTGGCAATCTTACTTCCCAGTTCGATACATTAGAGATATATGATTATCTGTCTATCGCACGTCCGACACTATCCATAAATAGATTGACAATTTAATCATATTCAAGATATAACATTAAAATTAAAACTATAAAAAATTCATTTTTAGGAACAAAAATCGATGACACAAGACATTTCGGTTTCCTCATTATGGAAAGTATTAAAAAAGTGTATTGTGCTACAATTTAAAATGTGTTTGTTTAATCTTCTTTTTATAGATTACAATTTTGTAATTAAAAATAACTACCCAACTGTCGCCCAAGTATTATGAGCATACGATATTTGTTTCACTAGTAAACAAAGTGTAAAAATTGGGACCGGCACTGATTTTGATCCCTGTTGGTAAAAAAGTTAGGGGCATCCCCGATATAACAAATGTTCCTACATGTATCGTTATGGACTGAGAGAATACTTCAATATGAATTCCTTCATCAATATACATGTATGTACACAGAGATATTGCCCTGAGACTTGCGAGGACACCCTCGAGAAAACACGTGCGTTACCTCTCGTTCTAGGCAGAGGGTAGAAATAATTTCGAGAAAAAAAATATACGGTGAAGGGGATGTTTTTTTATAGGGAGAATTTATAACCGTCCTCTGATGTGTCAAGCACTTCAATTTTTTCCGCCGTATGCCTTATCAACCCGCAGCCTGTACAATGACGCCACGTATTGTCTTCAAAGTATATATTCCAAATATTATGTCTTATTAAAATTAATATGCATGGTTTTTTCGATCTTTCTTGCGTCCATTGTATGATCGTGTCAAGTCCACTTGTCACCCGTATTGTTGTTCGATATCCGCATTATTTTTAGGATGAAATGTTATTGAACTACATTGATCGATTGGAAGATTTTTTCTAATTCCGCCATAAGTTTGGATTATATAATCCGTATCTATTAATCGAAACTGCCGCTTGAAGACACGTATTACGTTCGTTTTGAAACTATTGAACAATGCTTTTTTTCTAGCCAAGCTAGCCGATTTCCCTTTTTGTTGCCATTAGGAAAAAAAATAGGTTACGCTTACATATAGTACGAATTATATTCATAAAAATTTAAATTTGTAAACATCGTTTCAAATCATTTCCATTCGGGTGGAAATACTTCAATTTAAAAGTATTTTATGTTGGAAAGATTATCACTGACCTTTTCGTACATTGCTCCTGACTCGGAAAATCCAATATAATTCGCCCTGAGCCATCGCGTAGCAAGTTCTCTGGCGAAAGTCATCGCGGGTTCTGTACCAGTATTTCGGAGGCCCTGTACCATGAAAGATTGAAGAGGTGGCCAAGCGTTTGGGAAGTCCCATTGCTCACTTGTACGACTCAAAGAGGCTGGGGTACCACCTGATAACGAGCACACACGCCGCAAATTGGACATATTGTTACACGTCATTCCGAAAATGGGAGGGCTAAAAGAGCAATTCCATAAGGTTATTTGTCATGGTAAATAAATAATAAGAGGGTGAAAAATACTTTACCATGAGAAAGGTTGGAATGATTCTTCCAGTTCTTATAAAAATTATGCTTAAAGGTTTAATTTAATCTAATAGCATTGACGATAGTACTAATTTTAGAACAGAGGGTTTGTTTTTATTCATGAGAATATTTCTATAAGATATTGAAAGTTAGATGGAGCTTCGATCAGCTGGAGAAAAAAAATTAATTTTTGAAATTTCCTTAAATAGACATAAAAAAAAAGAAGTTTTCCCCAATAGAAAAAAAAATGTATTCATCACTCACCCATGAGATCCATAATATTGTTTCTTTTGAGATATGCGACAGTCCTGGTAGCATACATCTGGGACATTGTAGAATTGAAACTGTTCGTGTATAGGGGGCTTAGATTGGACGGGTAGAAGTCATTTCTGGGACGATCATGTTTTATGTCATAATCGAGCCAGGTACCCTCCTCTTCGTTCCACAATACGTTGTCTATTCCACGTTGATATTCGTCGGCAATCTCAATGTAGCGTTTTGCGGTCTGCAAAGGAGTTTCCGAAATAAATTGTGTTAATGATTCCAATCAAGACATCTCATGTGGTGAGGATAATCCAAAAATATATTTCAATATTAGATTATTTTCTGAACTAATTTTCTTCACTGCATTACTGTTGGTTACACATGATAATTATAAACATCTGGACTCAGAATATGACACATCGACGTGCTGAATGGGCATTTTCGCCATTTCACCTCGTTCGAACTAAAGTGAATGGTGAACCCTAAATACCTTCAAATTTTTTAAGGCTTTATTATACCGAATGGATGAAACGATTGAGTTGCAATTCATTGTGTGCATTTGGAAAGCTGACCCCGAAGGCTATCTGGAAGCCATTATCTCGAATTAAACAAAACAGTACAGTTTCTAGTTACAATGGGAAAAATTGTAAATTATTAGCAATTGTATTTCATTGCCACAAATTTTACTGCTAGGAGGTTGTGAACGGCAAAAAAGTAAACATTTTGAGACTTGCTGCATTTGTTTTTATGGGGAAAATAAAAATTAAGTATCCGAAAAAACTATACGTAAATGTAGCCATAATGTACCAGAAAACCCAAAGCATTATTGACTGTCACGAAAACTTAGTGAATCAATTTTCTCCTTGGTGACGCAGGCCCTTTCATTGTCCGTCTTTACCGACTGCGTCCGTATCCTTCCGAAAAAAAGGTTTTTTGACAGATCGGAAGCAGCATGTGTAAGCTTTATACCGTTGTGCGTTTCACACGTAGTATTTCTTTTCTTTGTGACACGTCAAGTTCCAACTTGGTGTACTTTCTCTCAAATATTTTTCAACCGTTTCGTGTTTCCAGAGAGTTGCATCGCATAATATGTACTTTCCTGTACGCAAATTTTTTAACACATTGACGGTGTCAATGCTTTTGATTAGAACCAAAATGACCAGGAACACAATATCATGGTGACTAATCACGAATAAAATGAGGTTAGAAACTTGTGAAGAAGTTTTGAATTTTTTTGCTTGTGGATATTATGAACATTAAGAGTAATGTTGTTAATTAGTAGTAATAGTAGTCTTAAAATAATAATCCGATAATGGCATCAATGACAGAGCGAAAAATTCCAACAGATCATACACTTTCATTGAAACAATTCGTAATCCCGAAATTCCACCGCTTTTGTAGAGCGGGACTCTAGCAATCTCCACGAATATAGAAAGCGATGCTCGCGGATCTTACCAAAGGCACATCTCGGTAGAGAGTGAAAATGGCGAACGTATTTGTTTGATGTTAGTAGTTATACGATGGGGGAGCCAAAAGTAATGGGAATTGGGCTGCGATGGAGAGGGGGTGGAGAAACTCATTGTTTGACCTGGTGTCCGTTAGGGACACGTTTCCTGAGTTAGTGTGCGAAATTCTGTCGCTGTGGGTGCATCGGTTCGCCCGTGGGAATTTTTTTAGTGAAACAATTTTTTCCATTCCGCTGAAAAGGTAATGGCCGATTGTCAAGAGCAACGCACGACTGTGAACTTTTGTTTCCTGTTGGGGAATCGGCCGCGGAAATAATTGTAAAGTTTAAGAATGCTTACGGGGATGCTGTCCTAAGTAAAAGAGTTTACAAGTGATTTTCACGTTTTAACAATGAAGAAATGTCAATTGAAGACCAACTCCGTTCAGGACGACGCAACCTCAAGAAGTGACAAAAACGTGGACAAAATCAATGCTCGTCGTGAAGACCGTCACGGTACTATTGATCAACTCTATGAGATGATTAAAATATCATGGAGTTCAATTTAGAGGATTTTATTCGATGTTTTGCACGTGAGAAGAGTTGCAGCCAAATATCTCCCTCGCTTTCTCACGGGCGAGCAAAGGGAGCGTCGACTTCAAGCATGTTTTGACCAAAAACGGCCCCCCCCCCCCCCCCCCCCCAACTTACCAGATCTGGCCCAATGTGATTTCTTTTTGTTCCCCAGACTCAAAAGGTGAGAGGAAAGCGTTTCGCCATTATAGAGGAGGTAAAACAAAAATCCCTGGAAGGCCTAAAGAACATCCCGATAAGTGAATGAAAAAAATGTTTTGAACAATGGAAGGATAGTTGGCAGACGTGCGTGAGGTCAAGGGAGACTACTTTAAAGGCGATCAAAATTTGGTGTAGAAATGTTAAGAAATAAAGTTATGGGGAAATTCCAGTTCGTTTTGGGACCCCCCTGGTACAGCGTTTGTGAGCAGCCTAAAATGTCTCATATTTTCTGCAAGAACAACTTTCTACCAATGCTGCTTGTTAAAAAGTTTGAAGGTAATGTGATTTCGAGAGATGGCCATTGTTACAAAAATAAGTCGAATCGTCTTCATTTGTAATCTCGAAAACTTGGCCGAAATCACAATCTACGAAGATAAGCGGTATTAATGTACTTCTTATTCGCGTTCTGAGTTAGAACTCAACGAAATTTTGTTCACTCCCTTAATTTCGTTTTTCACAATTGGGTATGGCAGAATCGTTTCAATTAGTTAAATGAAAATCGTAATAAACCCTGGCTTGATTTTTCGTAGCTCGAATTCGCCAACTGCGATTTCTAAAAAAAATCTTTTTCGTTACATGCCAATGATGCACACTTCAACGTCATATCGCGCTAATTTCGGAAAAACAAAGATAAATCCTTATAAGAATGAGTCTTTGGCAAATATGACAACCAATGATCGTCATTGAAAAAATAAATTGTTGTGTGCCGATTTGTCGACACAATGCTTAACGAATATCCAGTGTCTTTCTATAGAGCAAAATCTCTGAGAACATTATTGCAAAAAAATAGATCCGCGGAGATACCTATCGAAGATAAACCCTGGCGGAGAATCGTAATTTCAGTCATGCTTATTCGTAACCTCGTAACCTCAAATCGTAATTTTAGTCATGCTTATTTGTTCAAATTGAAAACAAAAAGTGTCAAAAATTCTTTAGTCCACGACTTTCCTGTCCCTGCCACGACAGATGATCATCGTCGCGAAAAGAAATTGATGCCAGCGGAATTATCGACACAATATTTGTAGATTGTTTCATCGCTCTTCTGCCGGGCAGTCTATGGCTCGAGGCGCAGGACGTTCGTTTTCTTTATGCACTACGTATATGTATGTGTGTTTTAGTTGACAGAGATACATATACGTGTATGTTTTCGTTACTACCGAACCATGTGCGTCTTTCTCCACGGTGCAGTAGCAGGGAATTCACAAACACGGTCGGCGGTTATTCCACCTTGACTCATCGTCCGAATCGTAGAGCAATCGAGGCCGAAATCGTTGCACAATCCATCGGTAGTAACGCGCAGCTAAAAACTGCCAGATTGTCACTACTGATGTAATATTTTTGAGTGCGGCCCTCAAGTATACTTTACTGTACGTAAAGCAGGCACTAAACAAAGCACTCAACATATAATAACCGAGAGAAACGTTTTAGTCAAGAACAAAAACAATGTTTAAGTCAGTTTATGACTTAGTGAATCGAATTGGAATCTAGATTTAACTATGTTATTTCTGTCTTTAAATATGCCCCCTTTATTCACTTTCTATCAAGTATATGAAATTATACATCAGTCCGTTTGGTATATTTTTCACTGTGACTATAACGTGCTATCGCGTACAACGATCTTGCGCAGATAAGTCTTCTTCATTCTCTTGGTTTCAACTGCAGTTTGCTCTAAATGTGTTCAATGGCTTGGTAAACACTTGACAGCCATGTGCAATTTCCTCTTGGTTTCACGCCAAGTCTCACAATCATACAGGTCGATGTTTTTCGGTATACAGCTAAACATTTCTCGGTACTTGGTGCATCATATATCGATATACACATCTCAAAAAGGATATTAAACACAGAATATATACCTAGTCTGTTATACACATCCAAACAGAGATATGATAAAAAAGCATTTATGGATATTCACATAAGGTAAACGTGCCAGTTACTGACAGAGTCCTAGATTGTGACACTGATGGTATAATTTTGGCTGCCGCAAGTACAATTTCTATCGAATCATAATCCAATTACCGACAAATTAAAGAGAATTTTTCGCTTTTAATCATTGGTGGAATTCACTTTTTCACATTAAATTCTTAGAATAGAAACTCACTTTTTGACATGTGCAATCGATAAAACGAGAAATTCGTCGAACACATATGTATTCAAGTCACCGGTCGAATTGGGCCGATGAGAGTTTGCATTTTAAAGAAAACGTTGACCACGATATCACCCTGAAGGTCATGGTCAAGGTCACGATCGAGGTCACGACTAGATGCGCCTTTTTAAAATTGATAACTTTCGTATTCACGATAGAATATAAGAAGCTTCTATTCTTGTCCGAAGTATCCATACTGCGTTTAAGTTTAATTAACGCTGCAGTGACCTTCAAGGTCAAAGGGGGCCGGTAACTTAAGTACATATTTGGACGTAAAATTCCCCGCTCTATCGATTGCCGATGTCGAAAAGGGGGTACTCATTTGAAAAACAAAAGTTGGCCTTGAAATAATCTTGAAGGACATCGCCAAGGTCAAAATGAAGGTCACTGAATGCCCTGGGAAAAGTTACTTCAAGAGCGACCTCAACATTTTGGGAAATTGTCTTATCTGCGGATATATTCAGCCGTCCCGTTACTTTTGTGCCACTTTATGTATACCTATTGTGACGTGATTTCTTTCTGTCTCGTCACACGGTTTGTTATCGATTTGCTGCTCGGGTTAAACATTCCTCCCGTGTATGTTTCGGTTTAGACGTACGAGTATTTCTTTAGGACGCGTGTTTGGGCTTGGTTGGATGGAGTTTTGTTAGGTTTTGGTTAGAGTTGGGTGCAGCACTTGGTTGAGTGGTGCGTCACTGAACGTATCGAGCAAACTCGGCTGAGGAACGAACCCAACAAGGGATCTCAGGGAGGCACGTCTGACTGAAACGTCGGCGTTCCGATCAGTGTGGTTCATCGTGGCGATGAGTGTTTCGTTTCGTTACGGGCGGAGGCCGAAACACTCCCTGCCGCACTGAAATCTTGTCGGTAAATATTCGGAAGTAGTACTCTTGCTGGAATCAGGCTAATTTATTTTTTTATTGTTTCTTTCGTGGGTATAGAAAATAATACAAAGTGATGTTATGCTGGCGCACGTCATTGTTTGTCCATGAACATTTATTTTTATTTAGTCTTGATGTTGAGTTTGTTTCGGTTTACTCCGGTTGGTTGGGTTTTTTAGGTTTGTTTGGGTTTGTTTAGGTCTGTTTGGATTTGTTTGTGTTCAGTTGGCCCAGTTCGAGTTTGTTTGAGTAAGAATTCGGCTTGCAAGTTTATAAGCTAAGCGGTCACCCGTTCAAATATTCGTGTCCGATTCTGGGAGTCCTACTTCCGAACATTTACCATCCTGCCGCTTTCGCACGTTGACCCGGATTAGCTATCTCTGAGAAGCTCCATGGGGAAGTCACCAATTTTCTACCGTTTGTGCGGGGTCACTCGGGCAAAAACTACAGTTTTTGCGAAGAACATTTTATGCGAATATTCCAGCTTCCGAAATATTTCCCATATGAAATAATTTATCGGTTCTCGAAGAAGATACGAGAGAAGTATCTTTTCGAGCAAGATTTCTCGCAAGGTCTCGCGATGCCAGCGTGTTTACCTTTTTTTCGGGAAGCGCGTTCCACGCCGGTGTCGCGCTTAAGCCCTGGCCGTGCGAGATATTAGTCGTTTCAAAGATATTCGAGGATATTCGATCCGTTGTATCCCGATTTTTGATTGCTCGAGGGAGTAATTCTACGCGTCTTGCTCTGACCTCATAGTTAAGTTAGTCTATTTGCTGTCTACTTGCTGTATAATATGAAGGGGATGGGAGGCTGAAGTGTTGTGATAACGCCTTGTAAAAAATGTATACCCAGATATACCATTAAGAATAAATTTATGTGGATAATACTTTTTTTCAATCCTAGCGAGCACTTCTAAAAAATAATAACTGAATCAGTCTGAAAATTCAAAGTTACGTAAATAGAAAATAAAACGAATTCAGGCACGTCTTTCCATTTTACTATAGTGCTGGACTATCCGAAAAAATTAAAGGATAAAAAAGTCAAATTTTAGCCGTTTTTTTATTGACTGTATATTCGTCAAAAATTGTTGTATCGGACTAAACAAAAAATCAATTTGCAGCTTGAAGTCTCTAGTTTCGAGATTTCATGATAAAAAAATTTCAAAGCTGCGTGTATTGCTGATTCCTGAAGAATACAGAGAAAAGAACATTTCCCAAATTTTTTCGGTTTTTCTTTCTGGTCCAAGGACTTGGATAAAATTTTTTCGATCAATTCACTGAATGATTAGAATATCTTGTTCATTCAGCTTTAATTTTTGTATACATCTCAATTCGTTCAATTTTCGCTGAGATATTGAACTTTGAATGAAAAAGGATCTTTTTGTCTTTGACCATTGATATCTCAGCAACCAATGGTCGCACAGAAAGTTTAGGGTAAGTTAGGGAAATTTGAGAATATCCTCTACAAAGTTAAATTATTCATTTTCCAAAAATTTTTTTTTCCATACGCTATATCATTTTGAAAAATCCGGAAAAAAAGGTTTTGCGGTGATTTTGGAAAATTGCCGACTAAATGGAAATTATTGAAGATGCGATTAACTTAAAGCGTGCATTCTACAGTTCAATGTACCCGAAAAAAAACCCCAGAAAGTGTCAACTGGATCAAGATGTAATAATCTTTTGCACATATTAAGAAATATTTAAAGTATGCTCATTAATTGATCCATGACTATCCGACAGACAGGCTTTGTGTGCCAATGGTTTAAAAATAGCCTAGGCCAAATTGTTCCGATATAATAACGATGTTTCCAAAGGCAAGTTTGACAACGGAAAGTTAATTAGAAAAGAAACAATAATGTTGAAGGTCCTATCATGCTATTGCTTGAGGACCAGCGTAACACGGTACGAAATCGCTCTCATCTCCTTTACTTCTTAATCTGCATATTCGTTCATTCGCTTAAGAAGTATACGGTGAGTCTAAATTCGACATTGATAGTGGAAGTTTCGTGACATTTTGTACAGCGACTTTTCGAGAATGAAAACCGGACAGTGAACCGTGTAATAAATGGTCGCATGTACCTTGGAACTTGGCTCTGTATAGGTACATGAAGAGAAAGAGATAGAAGCCCTTTTGGTTCTGTTGACTTCTGTGAAGAAACGGCCATTGTAAATCATAATGGCACTTCCTCACTCTCTGCAGAGTGCGACTCACGTTACATAAATGCTCTATGTGAAAGCCCTTATCCAGTGAGCGCTATGTGTGCCCGAAGTTGCGAATAACGCTATAACGGGTCTAAACTAGCAGTATGAGTTCGCGTTTACTCAACATGTACGGTTGGTCTTTTTATCTGAGGTGGATAGGTCGAGGATTTTGCAGCACTTTGGAACGAAACACGATGTTGTACTTGCTTTTAGAATTATATTTTAAGTAGGTTTTTAAATCCTCTAGATAATATTCATGAAGGATATAAAACGGACAAAAAAAAGTTGTATTATGAAAAAAGTAAAAGATTTTAACATGCTACTTTGAAATGTATATTCGATAAGAAAGATTTTACTTCGACTTATATCGCTATCGCGTACCTTTTCCACTTTTCCTTACCCTTATGATTATTTTCACGAACTAGCTCGGGTAAAGCAATTTGCAGCCACAATGATGACGTTATTGTTTAAGGAGTTTCGATTCCATCTCTCAACCGCTAAAGTAGGCATGAAAATATAATGACAATTTGGCAAGCTGTGGACTTCTAGGGAATTAAATGTTATTTAAATACAAACTATTGTTTAGCATTTCCCAACTCTTCATTTTGAATACAAATATTTCCAAGCCGGGAATTCATGTTATGGGTTACATATTTTTTTAGTTAGGTACATATAAAGTTCCTGAGATTTTATTCAAGAAAAAAAAACCGACGGACTTAGCAGCGCAGGCAGTTTATGCCGTCGGTTCTACTAATCCTCGTTTGCATTGGTTTGGCTTATTCACGCGGTAAAAACTGTTGAAGGTTCCAAATTTTATAAAGAATATTCGATTAGAGGAGGTCAAAACTTTATAAATGTCATATGTCAATGTGGAAGTGAATTGGGATCATTAAAACCGTTTATAATGAACGTTGCGTCCAACGAAAAAAGAGGTTATGGATGAGAACTCGATGACAATTGATTGTTCTAGGACAATCGTATTATCAATTCCAATACCATTGGGAACAATATGTACGGAATAACACAGTCATAAGTAAACTTTTTAACGGGTTAAAAAAATATCTTCTCCATGCTAAAAGAACGTTATAATGTTCTATCTAGAAAATTAAGGAAATTATAACTCTCAAGTTGAAATGCCTCTATGAGTAAGTTTCACACATCTCCGTACTTTAAAATACTGGTCAATTAATGCTGGCCTTTATCGCATAGCAAATCGTTTGAGCTAAAGATTTGCATCTTTATTTGACTATTATTAATGAACCAAGAGGAGAAACCGCTTCCTTTTTTAACACGGTATTCCTAAAATTAATCACAGTTTGTTTCCTTTTGTTAAATTTGTATCGAAGTGTTATTTTAACCGTCCGGTCAATGACCAGATACCCGGGTATCCATTTCAGCTTTGCAGATAGAATTTATTAACTTCTTCTTTAAAAAACTGTATAACCGTCCGGATCCCCGAAATTTAAGTAGTTTGAAACCCAATTTTGGTCATATTTTTTTTATAATCAATTATTTAATAATAGTTATTAACTATCAAACTTGATACCTCCTTCGTTCAATAACCAGGCATCCGGGTACTTTTAAATAAATAATAAACAATATCATGCCTGGTTATTGAACGAAGGCGGTATCAAGTTTGATAATTAATAACTATTATTAAATCATTGATTATACAAAAATTTGACAAAACTTAAGATTCAAACTACTTAAATTTCGGGGATCCAGACGGTTATACAGTTTTTTAAAGAAAAAGTTAATAAATTCTATCTGCAAAGCTGAAACGGATACCCGCGTACCTGGTCATTGACCAAACGGGTAAAACTACAGCCTAGTGTTTACGAAGTGCTACTTACACTATCAAATGGACGGAGGTTCAATTTAATACTTAAAAACCTCTGAAACTATCTAGTGAAACGGACTAGTTTTAAACAGTTGATACATTTTAAATTAATGTTTAAGCAACATGAATTTTAATTATCTACAAGCATATCGATTTTAGTATTGAAACTCCATAATCGGGTTTTCAATTTCTGTATAAAAGATTAAAGACGAAGAGCAGGAAATATTTTTCACTCACCTCCATATTTCCAACAATAACGTTGAATTTCGCGAGTAAGCGAGCATTTCGTTGTAAAAATGCATTCAGTTCTACCGGAATGATGTTGTGGGTCTCGATCTGCGATAAATTACCTATTCCACCATTCTCCGATATAAACCAGCGTGAAGAGAAGTCCCAGCCACTCTCAGCACCGGCTTTAATATCCTCGTAAAAGCTCCTATGATTGGCACCCACTGGTAACTTTTGAGCGAGTTCATAATCCTCCCTGTATGAAAATGAACAGTATATCTATATTATTTATATACATATCCGTAATTAAACTTCCTGAATGCGCAACGTCCATATCCACTTCGTTAGTCCAAGAATTGGAAGAGAGCCGACGTTAAGAGTGTACATTTCATTTCCATGTATGTATACACTTATTTACATATTATTCATCCATACTTCTTACTAACTGTACTCTTTTTCGACTATATTCCAATTTTATATAAATCCATATTATATAATATAGAGTAAAAACAAACCTCGATTCACTATACGTATTTATATGTATTTATGTTTTTTTTTAATATTAGATTTAAAAAATTAAATATTAGACTATTTAAAAATGTATTGCAAATGTATTTTTTTTAATGTATTGTAAATGTATTTTTTTAAATGTATTGTAAATGTATTTTTTAAATGTATTGTAAATGTATTTTTTGTATGTATTGTAAATGTATTTTTTGTATGTATTGTAAATGAATGATGTTTTATGGCGTATTTAAACATGTCATAAAACATCATTCAAGACCTGCTTTCATACACTACGCGCAATGTTCGAAAATTGATCTTATTGGTGACCGAATGGAAGCCACTTCACCAAAATTTAGAGCTATGGTTTAGGGTTATGCTTTGTAAAATTTCACTCCGAATTAAATAGCATCGCCATTGACATCAAAAATATGAATTTTGATTGGCTATAACGAAAATGGGAATTTGCTCTTTGCGCCAAAAATTTTGAATGGGAATGGTTTTGTGTGTGTATCTAATGCGTGCGTGCAAGCGTATGTTGGAATTGAACGAATTTTGACCACAAGCTTGAAATAGTTAACTATTTCTACGTTCCTTTCCACTGATTTTCTTTTCTCTTCCTTGTTTATATTTTTATAGAATTGTCTTGTTATTATAGAGTACTGAAAATATAGTATCATCTCACTGAAGTCACAAATTACAGGTTTTTTCCATTTTGTCAAAATATGTTAATATCTGGATGAAATTATGCACGCAGAAGTTGATCATATACATGTTTTTTACGACCACATATACTTTTTTTCTTGATCTCAGAGTAAGGTACCTGATCCATGTAAGACCCACCATATTTGTTTTTAAGTACATAAAAAACTATGAATGTTGGCATAAAACAAAAATGTTTATTTAATCATTTATTCAATAATCGACGTATTAAGTATAATTTTGGTTCAGAAAACAATGTTCACTATTAACTATAAGCTTTTTTTAAATGTGTCTTCAGGGTCTTATTCGGACTACTGTTTCTTAATAAGGCCATACCCGCTGTAACTGCTTGCAAAAAAAATAAGAAGATTAATTAAAAAATTTTCATTTAAAATTCAATTTTAAACTAAAATTTGGATAACAATATGTATAGTGCTGATAAAACACTACATATAATTAGAACAAAGATTCACTATGTAATATTGAAAACATTTTTAGTTTTCGAAAGTTTCTGTACGTCGAAATTTAAGAAATTTGTTTGGGTTCGCCACGGCGCGGCGGTTGCTATGGCAATTGTGGCCATTTGAAGTTAAACACTCGAGCTCGATCCATTCGACTTTTTAGTTTTGGATATTTGAAAGGTCGACTTTATTAGGCACTGGGCCTGATATGGACGGTACCTTCCTTCTAGCCGTTTACATTGTACTTATATAAGTATACTTTATTGGTTAAGAAAAAATTGGAGTTGCAGAATTTCTTGTGAAAGTGCGTGCATCCACTTTATTAACTGTGTTAATATGCAGGTGCAGTTTTTCGTACAAAATTAAGATGATAAACGTTTGCATGCTCTTTAAAATCCGTCACGGCAAAGTTGCAGCAAACGGCTCCAACTTTTTTTTTCACGTATTCGGGGCTATTGTGAAAAATATGTTTTTAAGATGGGGGGGAGGGATTGGGAGCGGGGGTACTTTATTTTCCAAATCACATACAACGCGTGTTCACTGACTAGCTATTACAGTTAAACAGTTTTGGAATATCAACAGCAGGATATGCTTTATAAAATAACATTGAAAAAAAAATAATAATGAACGATTAGCATCATTTAATCACACACCCAGACACTTACGCATACTCCTAAAAAGCACACTCGCATGCATACCTAAACCTACATGTCACCAAAAGGGTTTCCTCCATACCTTTAAAAAAGTACAAAACGGTTGAGGATTTGAAATAAGGATTGAAAGTGTCTTCCCGTCATTCAAATATTATTAACAAAATGCTCTGAAAAACGTTGCCTCGATACAATATCCGCAATAATTGGGTAAATATTGCTTTCAATCATTGGGTAATTATTTATACAATTATTGAAGGCACTCGCTTTTTCGAGAGCATTCGTACACATTTGTTCTTATCGTCGTAAATAATTCACGTAAATAATTGACGTCCAGTTTTAATAAGCCAAACACACGCGAATATTTGTATTTACTTCGGTATTTTAATTCGTATTTAAGAAACAATAAAAAAAGAACGTACCTGTAGCTTTCGGGACGGGGTCCGTCGCTATCGACAACGTAACGTGCCATTTTGTATGTCTGTCCATTCTTTATGACGTTCACGCTCTTCTCTCGCTGAAAGTAAGCGAATTCCTTCTCAAGTGTCGAAAGGTTGTCGATCAAGAATCCCATATCGGAAGTATACGTGATGTAACGTTCGACCTGGTATGACAAATTGTCCTTTTAGCAACATAATTTTCCATAACTGTATCATGATTACAAATTAATTGGATATTTGCCAATATCAGTTTCACATTATACAGTACGCCCTCGATTATCGTAACCCATTCATGCGAAGTCGAGTTCGAATTCGTGAAAGTTCGAAAAATAGAAATATATAATCATGGGTGAGTACATGTTTGAGTGCATATTGATTTTTTAAATTAAAATATAGTCGTTCTTATTCGGTGATTATTTGCTTTTTTATTTTTTAGTATCCAAATCGCGGAGTTGCTCAAGCAAAAGAAGTAGCATAGGGGGTATCTACGAAACTAGTATTTTTCCTTTACTCGCCATAGGAATTCTTCGCGACTTGGTTTCATTTGAATGTCTTGATCGAAATTATGGAAAACTGCAAAAGTCGTTCGGAAGTTGTCCAACTTTGAAAGTGAGTTTTAGCCCATGAAACTGTTTTTCCGCCCGAAAAAAAATATCCGTTCCTTCGATTTCGATGAAGAATAACATGTCCTAATGTGAACGAAATCGAAGGAGTATACCCGAAACAGTGTTTCTGCAAGAGAAACCCCATGAGGATTTTTGGCGACTAGCAATAATTTTTAAGATATCGAATTTTATTAACCCTTTATAGACTCGTGTGACATTTCTGTAACAAACTTCAACAATCCCGCTAAAATGTATACTAAACATTTTGGATCATTCAAATCAATGTCACTGCATTGTAACATACCACACCGAACATTTTAATACCAAATAC
>JAPYZI010002173.1:0-31878 GCA_030523105.1 Ophioninae sp. A BG-2022a | reverse complement strand
AAAGGGGTATGTATGGAAAAATTTGCAAAAATCGATGGTCCGACTTTGAAATTCTGCCAAAAATCGAAAAATCATCGGATATAAATGATCAAAAAAGCATTTTGAAGAGAAAATCATACCGAAGACATTGAGCTCAGAGTGGAGTGGCAAATCCCAAAGAAAAAAAAGTTATCCATGATTTAGTGAAAAAATGTATTTTGCCCAAAAATCGAAAAATATTTTTGATTTTTAATACTTTTTTGATTGGTCCATTTCGACGTAACTTTGTCCCCTGAACACGAATATATCATTTATTTCCCCAAAAACCCAAAATTTCGAGTGAAAAACGTCGAAAAGATAGTCCAGAAAAGGTTCTTCGCATTTTCTCAGTCTAATTTAGCACTTATCGGTTGACACACATACATACACACACACATGCGCCCACGCTCAGCGCTCGACAATTGTCCTGCCTCGATACTTGGCCCGAAAAGTCGAGACTTCTTCGCCGAATTCGTCGGTAGTGTCTCGCAGTGCTAAACTACAAAATTTTCACTACCGATGTAACGAAGGACCGCGTCGAAAGTTTCCAGCGTGTTCGTCGTTCCCTTAACGGAATGCGTCAGCCTCCACCGACGGAATGTCACTCAATACGATGTAACAAACAAAATCACGGTGAAAAAAAATGGCCCCCTCGTTTTTCGGAAAAGTTCTCAAACTGCATAATTACCGAAAATTGAAGTTTCACTGTAAACAGGTAGGTGATTTATCTAGCTGGACACGATGCCAGAAACAGAGTGAATATGCCAACATTCGTGTTTTCAATTCCTGTGAAACTTGATGTTGACACACGTCGGCAAGATTGCCAAGCAAGCACCGGAGAAGTTGAGAGTCGGGTTATTTGAACTTGTTGAAATTAGAGCTCGTTAGGTATAATCGTAGGTACTTAAGGGGGCTAACGTTTTGGAGAAAGCGGAGGACGTCGACGATCGTTGTTCGGTGGAAATTACAGAGATCAGCTGTGGCTCGTTCAATGGTGCTACAATAGCGTGATTATTTAGCGACTGCATTTTATTAAACATTTATACGAGCGGGCTTGGTACTAATTGCAGGGATAGTTAATACTTGAACAGCTAACGCGAAGTTGATCGATAAACGTTTCATTTCGACTAATTAGGGAGATTATTAAGATTGGCCAGAAAGTATCCGGCGAATGTCCGTTATCAAAATTAATTCCGTAGGAAATTTAGTCGTAATGCAAAATAAAATAGCGTTTCGATATAAAATTGAATGAAAGGAATATCTGTTTTGAAATAGAAATGAATTACAATATTCTATAGAATTATAAAATGTAATTAATTCGATAGGAAACGTAATCGCAACGAAAAATGAGATTCGATTCGAACAGGTAAAACATATAGTTCGCTAAAAAAATGAAATGACGAATCTAACGAATCTGAAGAGAGTTCATACGTGAATAGAGGCGTTAACGCGTACTCGTTGAAACAGCCCGAAGGATTGGACATCTATGTATCTAATCGTTCGAACGGAGGATTTTTAAAATGAAGAAAACAAAAAAAATAGCGTCAGAGCGAGAGCGCAAAAAAAGACAAAGAGTTCAAGCGGGACAGAGTAGGAGAGAAATAACAGAAGCGGAACGAAGAGGGGTGAACGTTTGGAACGTATCTGTGGGAACTCATTGTTGCGCAGCCTGGGGAAGAGGATACGTGTCCTCGTTTTTAGTTCAGGGTGCTTTTAGAGAAATCTGTCGACATTTTGTACCATCGCGAGACTGTAGTGTCACGAAGGTTCGTGAAATTTTTCATTTTCTCGAGTAAGTTAAAGCAGCTTTTTACGATATGTCCAGGAAAAAAGAAAAGGCATATATTTTTGTATATACGAGAAGGATCGAGGCATTTTTTTTTTTTTTTTTTAATACGTATATACAGGAGTACGTCGATGCCTGTGTATCTTACGTCTCTGGGTTTACATCGGTGACAGGCTTTCCTGGCCGCTGGGGCGCACCGTGCACTCGTCGAAGTCATTAAAGGTAGTGCTCGCCCCCCTCCCCTCCCTTTCCCTTGTAAAAGCGAGAACGAGCACTAGAGCCTATGGGCTTTGGGTAATACAGCATCGAACAATGACAACAAAATACAAATATATATATACGTGGGTGTACGTATACAGCAACTTTTCTGGCAACGTTAATTCAGCCCGAGTCTTGCATAACGGAAATAATGGCAAATGTGGCGGTGTCGGGCATGTGCGTTGGGTTAGTCTTAATGTTACTCTTGGAATTCCATTATTCGTGGTGAATCCGGGATGTTTCGCGACTTGGCGCTCGGTTTCGTTCATCCGAGTATAAAGTATGAAGAAAAAGAACAACTTCGGCTATGTATATTGTATTTCGTGGAATATTCAATGTTATTCGAGGAGTTTGACTTTATTTTTCCGATTCGTTCTATTCGTTGGAGATATTATTGGATGAACATTGAAAAATCGTCAAATACTCTTGGTCGAATAACGTATTAATTATTTTCGAATTGCTCATGAATTTCATGGTTAATGATTTCCTAGTTATGATCAATTTTGGTTCAGGCGAAATTATAATAAATATAGATATATTATTAACTATTAATAAAATAATGAAAGATTTATTTGAATGATTAATCAATCAGCGATCATTGGAAACCTCGATATTATAAAGAGTTTTTGGGTAATCGTTGATAATAATAAGATGATCCGAACGGGTTCGTTGAATTTTTATAGATTGAATTTAAATTACTAAATTATCTATTTGTAATGCGTGAATAACACGACGAAGAAATTTATTTTCTGTCGACAGGTACCTTTGATATTCTTCAGATACGTTTGGACCGTTTGCTATCCAATGTGACGAAGGTTTGACGTAATTAATTGTTTTTTTTTTTTTGCTTTAATTAATAAATGCATTTTTTATTTGTTATTTTATATACGAGAATGCAAGGAGATATCGTTTGGAAGAATTCTATAATTATCAAAGATCGCGACCCAGATTTAATGCAACTTATCTATCCTTTGTAATTTGTCGTTATATTTAGTTCATGAAGCACTTTATTTTCGTTCCACGAAGACAACTCATACGGGAGTCTCGAGAAGATGCAATTCTTCTCTCCACCTCTCTCTTAAATCGTTTTTGGTAATGGAGACTCATGGGTCTCCGAGGAGCTTCCAGCTGCCCTGCACGAAGGACAGTAAAAAGTACGCGTTACGCTGTAACTCTTTCTTTGCCCGGGAGAAATTTTATTGTTTCCTCTTTTATCTCATTTAAAAAAAGCAACTCATACAAACACTCTTCTATGAATTATTTTCTCGTCGATGCGTTGTTTTCGTGCCTTTTTTTTGCTTAATTAATGAGGTCGAGTCGGTGCCATATTATCGATACGTTAAAAAGTAGGAAACACTGCAAACCTCGAACCACCGAGCGACTTAATTTTGAAAAATTCCAGCAGTTAAAAATTCTCGTTTTGGAGGGATCATCCAGCATATTTTTCATTATGGAAATGTTTGTTTAATTATTATATTTCTAGAAAATGTCAACGGGAGAGTCAATATTCCGGCGTTGGTTTCACCGACCAACTTGACCTCGTCATTGGTCAGCAAAAGAAAAGAAGGAAAAAAAAAACTCGTTGTAACGTGGCATTCCGATATCGATCGTGATAATAACACGACAGCTCGTTTCGTCAAATTTCCGGCTGTTGTGCCGGTTGTACGGGAGTTGCTGACAAAGCTCGTCAAGAAGACGTGTGTATTCCCGGTAGACGAAAGAACAAAAAAAGAAAAAAATAGTGAGGAGAAAATACCGTCGTGTAAACCCTCTTCAGGAGCTCTGGGCAAAAAGTGAGCGCTCCTCCGAACTCCGGATAACTGAGTTAGGGGCTTCGCCAGACTCAGTCGACCACTTCTACCGGAGATTGCAATTGAGTTATCGTAAATATTGCGTTTTATTTACTCCCAACTTTTCGGCTCTCATCGTAGACTTTATTGTTTACTATTGCGATAAATAATTACTGTACTACGAGGTGATAATAAAGGAACAAAATAAAACGAAATTTATCCGAGAACTATCCCAAGATGCCTTTCCCGAGTCACTAAAACGAGCATTGCCACTTCTTCAGTGATTTTAGTTTTTTTTTTTGTGATCATTGTTTTGTGTATTTTTCGTTCTTGGTTAGCCAAATCGAGGGAGGCGATCGATTAAAGTATTGCTGGATGGATGCGAACACTTTTCTGTTTTTACAACTTTAAACACGCTTCTTGACTCGCGTGTAAATTTTGTATAATCAACAAAAAAATTTTCGTAACTTTCGATACGTACTGGCTCGCTGGTTTATTCTTTTTTGAATGTTAGACTAAAAATACCATTAAACCCAAAATAAGATCACGTATTAATTTTTGGCTGTTCTCGTATAACACTTTCCGAAGTTTTATAATCAACGCATCATACGCTATAGGGCCAGAGCTCTTCAGAAGTAAAGTTTTAATGGAGCCTGTGTTCAAAACGCTGCTACCGATAAAATAATCACAATCGTAAATAGAAACCGCTTCCAGCTCTCGTTGAAATTCGATATTTCGATTGATCACTGATGGAAAATGAAAGCACGATTGATTCTCGTATTTTGTTGAATTTCAGTATTAATTAATATGAGTGCAGTATCGATGTACCGACTATACATAAAAAGGGAAACGAATTTTTATTTCGACGTATCGATTTGTTGCAAAAACAATTTTTTTAACAAATAAATGGATTTATATTCGTGTGTAACACCGAAGATTTTTAATTGCTTGAATAATTCTGAGATCTGACAAAATTTAAGATATTTATTATCCTTTTTCATTTTACAAAAGGATACCCGGAGAAACTTCACTTTTTTATTTACGATTTTCATTTATTTTCAAAGAACCTTCCATCCCCTTCGAAGTATTCGCCGTTAAAACTAGTACACCTGTCCAATTGCTTGTTCCACCGGTGAAAGCATATTTTTAATTCATGCCCCATGATTCTGTACAGCAGTCTTTCTTTCTTCACCTCGGCGGCGTTACCAAAACGCTTTCTTTTAAAGTATGGATAAGCCGTTGGGCGAAGAGTTCGTTAATAATTAGGGAATCGTGGATTTACAAGGCTAGAACACGTCGTAAATCTTGAGCATTACAAATAACTAATTTAATTATAAATTAACACTTAAAAGTGTTAATATTCCGTTTTAAATAATAATTCAAGTCAAATTCGTTAATTCACATTATTTCAACTGTGAATTAATGAGATTACGCGTTAATTCGCGGTTGAAATAAATCTTTTACTATTTTATAAATTTAAAATGAAACTCGAGAATGCAGTTTACTTACTCGAAACTTAAACTAATCAATCGATTGATCCTAAATCTTGATGATATAATATTTTGAAATTTCGCTGCGATTTAGTTGCATTAATTTTGCAATTAACCTCTGCCGAATAATGATACAATATTCTATTGAATAACAATTTGGACATAATATCGGAACAATTATTTAATAATAATAAAATTAAGACTATTTATTTATTTCTAATGGTTTTGTAATTTTGTTGATTTTTTAATGTCCATCTAGTAATATCTTAAAACAATTTTTATATGCGAATTGTACAAATAGTTTTCGTACATATTATTATAATTATTATTTATTGTTATATTTATTAATAATAATAAAAATAATTATTACTATTATTATTTCGTTCTTATTATTATCGTAATTATTTCTTTCAAGGAATTATGGTTTTCAAACCCCCGCCCCCATCTCAAAACGGGTCACATGAAAAAATATCTAGTTTATGACAACGTTTAGAATGCCTGTTTTTTTCTTTTTTTGAAAGATTGGATGAATGAAGACATCAATACTTTAATTGAAGTTTTTTTGATCATATATGTCGTTTGAATCGACCATATCGTTATAGCATTCTTGGCTTGTCCCGAGGTTTCCTTCGTGAAACCTGGGACTCCCGTTGTTGCACGAATGATCTGAGTCACCTGATGCATGCGCTAAGCCTGAAATGAGAACGCGGCTAGTACGAAAGATAATCGAGCTGACAGAATAATGTCTGCGCGATTTGCATCCACACATCTATGACTTTCTGTACGGCTTGGTAACCCAATCAATTACTGTAGAATTCAACATTCGTTTGGATACCCGAGCGAACGAATACAATAGTTTAATTTACTTCATTGTTTTATCGTTATATCTATAACAATTGGCATTATTCAACTTTACATAGAAATTGTTCGCATAGCTGAAATAGTTTATGCATCAGGAACATGTTTTATCGTATTGGTCGAACAACTGGCTTCAGCGTACAATTTTATGAAAAATTATCCGTATTTTCATCATAATTTTGCCAACGCGAAATCCACATTCGTTTTTCAAACTATATTCTCAAGATTTTCTAGATTCAACTTATGCTCGGGCAAACATTTGTTTATTCCGGAAAAAAGAATTTTCGATTTCCCATTTTTCTCGAAAAATTGTTTTTTCGACTTACATTTTCGAATTTTCCCAACAAATGAAAATTATTCGCCAAAAAATCTTACATCTCGAAGTTGAAGATGTATCGGAAAATGTTTAGTGAAAATATGGAAGGAAAATATTTGTCTTCCTCGAAATTTAGATTAAATATCGAGTCAAAATTGAAATATAAAAATGTCTTCCTATTAAATGTCGGTTTAATATTTGACTACGTATTTGATGAAAATTTTGTATGTATATTCTCGAAATTTACTATTAGTAACATTTTTTCACCTTCGAGTTCATCTTGTGACTTAATTGTTAGTCAAAATTAAAATAGAAAAGATAAGTTTTTCATCCAAACGTCGATTAAACGTTTGAAAAGATATTTGGACAACATTTTTAATTAGAATTCTCAAATTTTCAATGAACGACACAGAGGTGACGCCTCGATGAATTTTACGAATGACACATAGGTCGATACATTTTCTACTTGCTCACTTTTTCAAGAGGCTTTAAGGGGCAAGAGGCTTTAAGGGGGCACTGTTTCCCGCGCTTTGTGTCAGCAAGCCTGTAAAGCTCTCGAAGCTGCACCGCTATAGGGCCGTAAATACGAAGTGTCAATACAATCAGTGCACTGGTTACGACCAATGGATGGGCAGATAAAAAAAAAGTACGAAAAGCCAGTTACAGCCTCGACGCGTTGAAACAGTCCTTCATTGATCTTTCGTAAAGTCCTCAGGAGTGTTGACACTAGGAATGATTGCGATTTCGGGAGCGAAATGTCGGGACAATATTTTTTTTCGAACTTCAAAAAATGCCGCTCTTCCACCTTTGTTCTATTCACATTCTTGGCTGTACTTCGATCAATAATGCTTTTTTTTTATAACACTGCTGTAATCAATCAAAAAAAGGTTTTTCTCATTTACGTTAATTCCAGTAAAAAAACGTCGAAGCAATAATTGAAAAACGAAGTTTTTTTTTGTGAAATTACTTGAATTCTAATTGATTTTATTCGCTGAATAAAACGTGACATGCGAGACCTCGGCATTTTTAAAACTTTTTCTTCCTGTAACAATACAAATATAAACTTATTTTTAATAAAATATGAAACTATTTTTTTTTATTGTCAAACACTAGTTATATATTATTAAAAATAATAATTCAATATTAAGCATTAATAATATTGTCATATTAAATAATAAGTGCCCAACTTGCATTTAAAAGTAAAAAAAAATTGAATAATAATTTGGACATAATATCGGAACAATTATTTAATAATAATAAAATAATAATATCGCCGTAAAAATGAGCCGAATCCCAACTTCCGATGACTTCGATACGTACACCGACGAAAGATCATAAATTGCCAAAGACGCGAATTTTTTTCGAGCCTCGAGATGTTCAGCTTTCAAGATGGAGGAGATATACGTTTGTAAAAGTTTCCACGAACGCGATCGTTCGCGACGAAAATTTTCAAGTATAATCTTACCAACGCGTAGGCAAAGAAAAAGAAATGATGGACTCACCGATAGCGAGCGCGTTGAAAAAACGTTGGGCTCCTCCTGTCGACGACACTTTGTTTTTCTCCAATACCTCGAACGGGCATTGTGCAGAAAAAAACAAACGGCAGATAAAGATCGCGGAAGGCACGAGCGTTCGTCGACTGTTTTGGCTCGTGCGCGCGAGAACGCACGAGTCGCTTGTATTCAGTGCGGCGATTGGAGGAAGGCTCTACGGGCCGACCAATCACGAGTCGCGTCATAGCAACAGTGGACGCGAGGCAACGGACACGCTCGTATTATTATTATCAATGTTTTTTTCCGAACTTTTATTTTTCGTTATCCAACGAATTTTTGACGAATTTCATCACGGATGGTGTATCACGAATTAAATAAAAAGAGAAATGAAATTCACGAGCACGTCGATGCGTACGATGCCAATGTTTACGAACCGCGAGAATATTCCACGACACGCTTCACCGAGATCGAAAACGCGAGACCGCGATACATTTTCGATCGCAACGTACAATAGGTTCAAAACAACATTTAAAAACAGCATAAAAACTGTGGTGTTTACTTGCCACGATAAGTATTTGCGTGCCCATGAGGTAAAGAAGTCGTTCGATTGTTTACTGCGATTAGTATCCGTGGAAAAAATTCATGAGCAAATTCGGCACACAAGCGTGCCGTCGCGAACGAGGGTGTACTGACGGAGTCATACGAGAGGCTGAGACGAGTGGGGCGATTGAAGGGCGCGCGTCCCGAGCCGCCGCGCGCCAGCCAATCACCGTTTTGAACTGGTTCGGTCTCTCGTGCGACTCCACCAGTGCACGACCGTTCGTGCTGTTACGTATACGTATGGAATTTGCTCTTCGTGTGTTTCCGCGAATTTGAAACGAAAACGTGAACGTTCGGACGAATTCTTTAACATAATCGGTAAATAAATTCTTCTGTTTTATCACGGCTTTAAAGTTTTAAACTGATTTCGTAATTTTGAGTGGCCTGTCGCGTGTACGTTGTCAAACTTGTCCTCTGTACAATCGACAAACTATCTCATTCTCGTGCATTCGATCTCTATCGAACGTCTCGTGGAATATGAGAATATAACGTTTGTAACAACGTTGGCATCGAATGCGTTCGTGTATTCGTCGATTTCGGCTATCTTATTCAGTGAGTGAGCGCGATTAAAATGGATTCGTGTTGAATGCCGACAAAGAGAAATCGTTGCGTAAAGACTAACAAAAATTCGCAGAAAAACATCCATAATAATAATAATGCGATCGCGTCCGTTAGTTCGCGTGTCTCCGCTGTAACGCGGCCCGTGATTGGCCCGCCGATAGAGCCTTCCTTCAATCACCGTGCTCGATACAAGCTCCTCGTGTGTTCTCGCTCGCACGAGCCAAAACAGTCGACTATCGCCCGTGCGTTCCACGAATTTAACACGCCGTTGGTCTTTTCGTGCACAATGGTCATCGAGGATTTTGAGAAAAACGAAGTGTCGCCGACTGAAGAAGCCGAACGTGTTTTCAACGAGCGCGATATCGGTGAGTCCACCACTTTTTTCTTCTTTTATCTTCACCCTGGTAAGATTGTACGTGAAAGTTTTCGTCGCGAATAATCGCATTCGTGCAGACGCGTATAAACGTATTTCTCCTCCATCTTGAAAACTGAGCGTCCCGAAACTCGGAAAAAATTCGCGCTTTGGCAATTTATGATCTTTCGTTGACGCGAATATCGAAGTAATCGTAAGATGAAAACCTACTAATTTTGACCGCGATATTATTATTTAATTATTATTGAATCATAATAATGGAATAATCATTACGTAATTATTACGTAATTGCTATTGAATAATAATAATGAAATAATGATTACGTAATTATTATTGAATAATAATAATGAAATAATTAGTACGTAATTCTTATTGAATAATAATAATGAAACAATTATTACGTAATTGCTATTGAATAATAATAATGAAATAATTAGTACGTAATTCTTATTGAATAATAATAATGAAACAATTATTACTTTATTATTATTTAATAACAATAATATTCCCATTTCTCCTTTCTCTTGAAACGTGAACGTCTCGAATCTACGAAAAGTTCACGTCTTTTGTAATTTACGATTTTTCGTCGCCGTACGTAACCGAGTAATTCAACTTCGAACTCTGCTAATTTCGGATTAAATCGTTTAATTGGGTAAATCGTTTGTCATATTTCAATTATTAAACTCAATTACCGAAAAATAGTTAAAAACAGGACGAAAAACGGGAGGGTATAAAAAATATACAGGGTGTTCCCCGAATTTTACCCCCAACCTCTCCATTTCACGAATGACGTTCGGTCGTAGGACACCCTGTATTGTATTCCACACTTACGAGTCTATTAAAAAATTACGTACCGACAATCCTCAATGCTTTTATTTATACACGAAACAACGCCAGCGCACATGTTTGAACAATCCCATCCAGTTTTTCGAGACATTTTCATAAGGACTGATTTCCGCTCAGTCTCCATAGGTCTTCGCGGAAAATACACATTTTTCCCGACGCCCGTACGTACGCGTGTAATTTTAAACGTCATAAATCCGCAATTGGGATGCTTCAAGTATTAAAATGCCTGGTCAGTGAAGGCCCGTGCAAAGGCCCTGATTGGGCCTCTAATAAAGTTAGAGAAATTTAACAGGGCCCCGAAAAATGACCGATTGAATTTTTTTACGGGACATGCTCACGCGCGAGCCTATTCTTCCAGCATTTCTTCGTTTTCTCTAACCCTCTGTGATCCCAAAACCACTTTGTACCTTGCGAAAATGAAGTCTCGGATGTTAAAAAAAAAGAATAAAGTAAAAATGAAAAAAAGTAATAGTCGTGGTTGGCAGTAGATTCTTCCGGTCATGGAACATTTTGGTGCGACACAAATTCAATCGGCAAAATCAGATTAAAAGGCACTCTGGCGCGCTGACTCGAATTTCGTTTCGTCTAGATGATGATGGCACAGTGGAACAGAGGCCACTTTAGCGCGTTCTTCTCGGGAAGCGCGACTGGCCATCAGCATTAACGTCGCTAATTGTCAATCGGCCCTCCCGGGCGCAAACACCATTTTCCGAGAGCAGAGATGCTCTCGGTACGTGCGGTACCGTGAACACCTGTGACGCGAAAGGGCGACAAACCCCCGACTACCCGGCTACAACGAACGTAATGGATCGTCTGTCATTGCCGACAGCGCGTGGATCGATGGCCCTGACTTACCTATCGACACTTATACCGATAATCGTTCTTTTTCTTCGCAAACGTCTGAATAAATTTCGTATAGTACTTCGTCGAAATAGATTCGGAAAATAATTCTTCTAAAATATGTTTGTCAGTTCTACAATTAATTTCGATTTATATTAAGTTCTACAATTAATTTCGATTTATATTAATCTAGAATAGATTTCGTTTCGTTAATATTTCGATTTAACTAAATTTAGGGTTAAATAGATTTCAATTCTTTATTGTTTAGATTATTATCCAGAATGAATTTCGATCTGAATAAATGTAGGATAGATCTTGCTTCGTTTAGATTTCGATTTAACTACTAGATTCGGCGTAAAGCAGATTTCAATAGATTCGGAATGGATCGTACATCATTATCTCGATTTTTATTTAGAATGAATTTATATTGAAATAAATTTAGAATAGATGTTGTATCGTTATTATTTATTTAGAACGGAATAATAATTATTTATCATTTATTCAGAATAGATCGAACGATTTATTTGATCATTCGTTTCGACGACTTTATTCAGGAAGTGGATTATTTACGTTTTGCAGAAAAAACCTATTCGTCACAAAACCACAAGAGCAAGGCATCGAGATGATTGATTAAAGCAATCGATAAAACAATTATAAAATAAATGAAAGCAATTTTATCAGAAAGATATGATAAAATGATTCAACAGATAATTTAAAAAAATGTAAATAATAGATCAAAGCATCGATAATCAAAAAATCAGTTTAAGGGATCCTGCTATGTTTGTTGTACTATACCGATTTTGTCGTTTTGACAAATTCAGTAGCGGTCGATGATACAAATTTTTTTCAGAAGACTCTTCGACTTCCGGAAAGGAAAATCGAGGGTTAAAAAAACACGAGAAAGGACGAGAAGGAAGACAGAGAGAGGGAGAGATCAAGCGTTTATGGTTGGAGAAAGAGACATTAGCAGGAATAATTTATGTGTGGCGGTTGGGTAATGACGATGGTGCGATAATTATTTTGGGCGTAGAGGTGCATGTGGGTTTTGACGGAAGTGCAGTGTTAAGTCCGAAGCTATCTTCGCATCATCGTTCCGGGCATTTTCTCGACGTCGTCCGTGTCGTCGTTACTTACCCTTTCACCGATGGTGCTATGTACAGCGTGAAACTTGGCTGGTCTCGAAGGTATACGCGAACCGGTAATAAAGTGTTCTGTCGCTCGTTCATGGAACGGTACCTTGGTGGGGGGACCCTACGGCTCCCTTAATCACAATTGGTAATTATACCAGATTTTACAGTCATCGTTGACCGGTCGGAAAATTTATAGTCGTAATTTAAGGGATACGATCCGTGACGGTCCTAAAATCCATTTTTTACATTTTCTCGTATTATGTTTTTTTAAAAATACGTGTACCAAAAATGACTTAGCAATTTCCAAAAATGACAAAGCTACAGCACTTTTTAACGATAATCTTTTGGGTAAAAACGATCCTTTTTTTATTTCGAAAATTAACTATATTTCGATGTATAAATAAAATCAAGAACGACTTCGCTTAAACAGTGGAGACATTAATGGGGGTCAAGAATAAATTTTGTATTCCACCTACGTTGTACTTATAAATGTACTGTGCTTGAACTATTGTTTATTTTTTGCAATCAAAATTTATTTGAATCTATCCTTTATACAAGTGGAAAAAAATGTAAAGTCGATTTTAAAAGATCATGGATAGAAGCTTATCTTTCTGATCGTCGCGTATTCTTGGTTAGGGTAATCGATAACCAATAATTTTAAGTTTCGATAAATCGGTCTTCAATTTCACATCACTCGCATTGACTCGGTAACTTTTCGAAAAGTCAAGTAACTTGTAGTGACTTTGTAAAAGAGTTGTTTTGTACTCTTCAATGTATTAAATGAAAGCTGGTTTTTTTTTTTAATATTTATTTCGCGTACACATTTTTTGAAGGAAAAGTCTAGACACAGGTTTAGCCGTTTTGGAAATTTGATCATTAAAACTCAGTATTCGGGGTGCTCGAGTGGGCGAGCACGGTCAATGACGGGGTCACACGACCAAGCCATCCGAAGGTCCGTTATGAAGTTGGAAAGTGTAGTTGTCCAGCTGGTGTCTTTCAAAGCTGCGGAACATCCTCGTCGTTCCACACGAACTTTGCTCACTTTTATTAATGTATGATCATCAATTGAGGATCGGTGTATTCAAATTCTGAGTGTTCTCGATACATCAAGATGCCTCCGGATCTTAAGCATGTCTAATACCTCTTTGGCTAGAAACCCATCATCCAATTTTCATCGACTCAACTCCAAGTATCAAACAAAAAATCGCACAGCAAAAAAAAAATTCAAAAAATTTCAAATATAGCAAACAAAGTTGAACGTTTAATGCAAAATCATCATATCGTTGAAGACAATCCTTAGAATGCAACTAAAATTATATATTTTCTTTAACTTTATTTATCACTGTAATTTATTATTAAAAACTTTTTTTTCGTAAACTTTCCTTCGCGGATTCGAGAAATAGAAATCACGAAAGCATGACAAAAATTCTTATTCTTCGACGTACAACGAATTTGTGATCTACAATTTTTTTTAAATAATAATACAAACGAGAAATTGACAAAAAAAAAGGCAATGCGTTTTCACCAGCCGGAAACATCGGTCGCGTAATTCCTACGAATTGAAACCCATCGATGGTCGGTGTAGCTTTGAATCAAACGAACCAGATATTACAGAAAAAAAATGATATAATTCTTCGCAGTACTGAAAAAAAAATCTGCTCAATATTGAATGTTCGACTATTCAATATCAAGCAACTTTCCGATATATGATACTTCTACCTTCATACCTTCGACCATTTCCCTTTTTTTACAGCTCTTTTCTACCCGGTGAATTTTTAAATTCACTTTATAAGCAAATATGCAGAACTTCCGGTCATTGAACGTGAAGGACTGTTTTGGATATCTGTCGGTGGTCGATATCGAGTTGAGTACGACCAACAAAGGGTATCGAGTCGATGTATCGGACTGGCTATAATTCCAGTATGAATGCATCGGAATCAGAGTGAAATTGCAAATGATGGAAACGTAAGCTGAATAGGACAGTTAACAGATGTTTCAAAAGGAGAGCCCAACTTGGTACGATTGGCTGGTGGCGCTGGTCGGAAAGTCGATCAATTTTGGTTGGGTTGATCGATTCCTCCCTTGGACGCCTTACTTGGACGAGGGGAAGGTGAAAATCAACCGCGGTAGATGAAAGGCTAATCCAGAGCAGTTTGAGTTCGACTATTCGACGTTTCCGTAGTTGTGTACACGCCCTCGAGCTACATCATGATTTCACTGGACTAATCAATCGCTTTAACCTACCGGGATCCTATCGATCGTTGGTCCAATGGACAAAAAGCATTGCCAGTAACTGTGGAACACTCCTCAATCGACTATCTATTTCCGGTGTGCAACAGAAACCGCTCAAAATGAGATGACGTTGCTTGATTAATCTCCAGAAGCGTTTACACCGAATGCACTCCTATCCTGGTTTCCAATCGAAATCGGGAGGACATTCGAGTCGTTACAAATACGAATCGTCTGATCAAAAAATGCTGACCGGAAACGCGTTTCCGATGTTTCTAGAATCTCGTTTTGACATTCTTCGTTTTAATCTGGAAGTCTCGGTTTCTTTCCATCATCTGCTGTTAAGAATTTTTAACGGGCTACATCAACGTCATGCGCAGAATAGGAACTCTTTTCGTTAATATTTAACATCCACTTATTGTTTTTTTTGAGTTTATTGAAGATACGTTATTGTATATATATTAAAGTAAATTGAAGTAATTTTCAATCGGTAAAAAAGAAGTATCAAAGAACTTGAATTGACAGAGTAAAGATCTATCAGGAATCTCCCTGTCCCTGGTGGCATTGAAATCCTTTGTTTGATCGTCTGAAACAAAATAATTAAATTTGCTGTCAATCTGCATTTGTGTCCCTATTGTTAATCTTAGATATTAATTTTCTAAAAAAAAAAAGAACCGCTACGCCCATCATAACCCGTTACAACTACAAAAAATATCGTGATAAAATGTTACGATTCATAAATTTTTATCCATTTTCTGAATCACACTGACGAAGAAATTCCATGTTATTGCAGAGCCTGGCAGGGCAGCCATTAAAGTCGAGATTAATAATTAATGTTTTCGACAAACGAACACGTAGTAGCAACGCTGGAGCTTACTGGACGTATATTTTCCGACAGACTCCAAAACCAATGGCTTTGAGGACGTTTAATTAGAATTCATTATTACTGGCGTCATCAAATTGATTGGTTGAGGTAATAAACGTCTTATTGATTTACGCGTTACCTATACTGTTGAAATATCGTCATCCAGCATCCGACTTTGTGGGTAATTTACAGGTATGTTCCGCACGTGGATCAATGAGGTTGAACGAGGGCTTATAGAGGTCGTTCACGGTACATTCATACACGAAACGAAGTAGAGACGAGTTTTTTTTACTTCCGGTTTCGTATTATATAAATAATCATTATTTTAAGCTCGTGAAATTTAGCTATAATACAATCATTATTTTTCGAACGCGTTTTACGTCGATCTATCACGGTTATCGGGTTACAAGTATGCAGAAACCGATTGGATTACTAATTAATGATTAAATTATGTAATGAATTATCTACTCGATTCAAACATTTTTGTCATCAAATCAATGATCAAATAATTAATTATCTACGAATACGCAACAGTAATTACATAATTAATTAATCCTTAACGTGTGTAATCAATCAACACGAACGAAGTATTTTTGCTGCAGTAAAAAAATGAGATATTTATTAAGAAAAAGAGAAAGTGAAATCGTTTCCGCAGTTGAGGACACTTGCAATATCTGCAAAATCGCACAAATGTTAATATTTTCTTTTCTCATAGAAATTTCGATTTTTTTGATCAAACCAAGCATCAAGCTTCGCCGAATTGATGAACGCAGGGGACGGTTGTTTTATTTAACGTTGAAGGTGTAATCACTGAGAAAGCTCGATCAAACGATCGCACCTCGCGCTCGCGCAAGTGCGCGCAGCTTTAACTTCGCTTCGAGGGGTGGACCGAGCCGATCTGTTCAAGTCCATCAATGCTCGACAAACGGGAGGAGAAAAAGTAAAGTGGCACGCGTTTAAGCTCGGGTTTAAACGCACAGATAAATCGGACGCGGTGAGAAATTGCGGACAATGGAGAGATAATCCATAGCTAGGTACAGGATAGGTTTGCAAAGAGGCGGAGGGTTAGAAGGAGGTTGGGGGGCGGGCGGAGTCGACCAGCAATTTACGCCGGCCGGTGTAAGCAAGCGATGCAGGTATAATGCGTTGCGAACCGGGGCAGTGCTAAACGGTTCAATTAGTGGTCGTGACCGTGTCAGCCGTTCGTAGTCCAGCCGCAGTGATAGTACCAAACTGCTGTACGGAGTACCAGTGGTCAGTAGTGTGTATCATAGCAGCATACTACGACAAATACTGGTAGCAGGGTTGAGCGTCTGGCTTGGTATTGCGGTGAACCCAGGCCCTCGCTATACGCAACGCGATGTTAGGTATTGTGGGTCAATAATTGTGCTAGGATGCATTGGCGCAAGCTTCGCACATCCGTACAAACCAATCGGAATGTCAATCTGATTTAACCACGTATAATGTAGCCCGATGAGCCGCGCATTACCGGAGCATCCGATCTATGCAGACTTGACCTCACACCGAGAAAGTAACCGTCAGAGTCGTTTCGATACCAGTGCAACGCTACCTGCGCAAACGCGGACGAACCCAAATAAACTCGGACAGCTTTTGACAATATCCGATAAAACGGGACAAAACAAGCGCGCCGAAACCCAGACGAATCTAGACAACCCTAACTAACTCACTGGTATGACAAATTTTTATCGCTTCGATTTCAGGATTTACTCGTCTGGGTTTCACGAACTACGCGTGGATATTACTTGCACTAATTTTATCAAACGTTTCCGTTTAAAAGGGAGGTTTAAGCGCGTTTGCTTAAGTTGGCGAAAAATGTTCTTATTTTTACTGGTAATTTCCAAGCGAACGTTCACTCCGGACGAAATCGAGCCAGTACGATCACCGATGCTCAACGTCTGTAAGACGCGCCACGGTTTTAACTCGGAGGGTCCCGATCGAAACGGCAGCGAAAGTGGTGCGGGACTCGCTGGAATCCGGTACGGGGAAGTGAGAGCGTCATACAGCGAGAAGGGTGAGAGCGATCGTAGATGAGTAATTCGCAGGGTGCGGGGCACGAGGCTCGTCCGCGTGGCATCCGTGGTCAGGGCGACGCCGGTTCTCGGCGAGGGGTTTGCGGCGAGGGGACCGCCGATCCTGCACGAGGAATTCACCGAGAGAGGGAATCGAGCCGAGGTGCCATTATCCAATTTGGGGATTCGTGAGCATCCCTTAAAATCCATAAATTCTTCGATTTTTCAAGACGAACTTTCGATCGATCCGTTATGGTTGTCTCTGTTGCGTGTTTCTTCGCGCTGTACTTTGTTGCAATCCCAAACGCATCAACCCGCGTTTCTTCGCGCTGTACTTTGTTGTTTGGGTTTGCTTCGGTTTGTTTACGTTTGCCTGATTTTCTTTTGGTTTGTTCAGGATTCTTTATGTTTTTCTGAGTTTCTTTTCGTTTGTTTCGGTTCTTTGAAAATCACCCGTTTGGTTTGTTTAAATTGAAAGTTGCGTTGTCCAAGAAAATCCTTTTTCTTGACGACGGCACGGGTAAACTCGAGTTTTTCATTGTCGGATTAGGATTCGCGATAAGTACTGTAAAGTCACGTATTCGTTGATTTGCATTTTTTGTGCGTTTTCAATCCGATAAAAAAATGCCTCGCTCGCCGTCTCGTATATACTAAACTCCAACTTTCCGGCACTCGCAGTTAGCACTGGCGCAGTTGTACCTCGTGCTGAAATAACGATGGGATCTTGCGGACTTTAAAATTGCCGGCAACTTCTGCAGAGATGGGCAGTCCAAACTCCCGAGGTCGACAATTTTCGTTGATGGATCTCCGACCCTGGATAGCCCTGACACTTCTCGAATCACTTCCTGTTAATGGTAGGACTTCCTTGATAGCTAGCTCGAATGATAGCGGATATCAAGACTATTCGCACCTCCGAAAACTCTCGAGAAAATGTTGCCTCGTTCGTACAAACTTCCACCTGAATTTTCTCAATGAACGTTTTATTTCGTTCGCAACTTCGTACAAAAAATGTATTTTATTCGCAACTTCGTTCAAAAAATCAATTCTTGTTTTCTTTTGCGTTTGGCAACAAATATGAATGAAAAATCGGAAACGATTAGAAATATCGAATTTAAATTGAAACACTGAACGTCATGAGACGTATCAATGGATATCGATAAAAAATATCGAAACATTATAAATTCATTGATTAGAAATAACGATGAAAAATCCAAAGGCTGTTATTTTTTTGTGGTCAATAAATAGTGATTAAGAATTTAAAGACCGGTACATTCGTGTGGTGAATAAACATTGATAAAAAATTCATCGTCTTCCAATTGAAATGATCCAAAAGCACGAAAGTATCCGGCTGATATAAATAATTTTATTCTACGTCTAACAGTTTACAAAATTATGTACGCTCGATATAGATTTTCTCGTTTGTCGTTTATTAATTAACGGATAATCGATATTGCCCGAACAGTCGTTCGCAGCGATTTCGATCCAAATTGAAAATACAGTTTTTAATGCCCAGACGTTATTAATGATTCGAGAGGGTGGACAAATCAGAATTGAATGTGTAATAAGAGTGGCCCTCTCTTCGTAACTGCTCATAAATCGATCGTTGTTACGCGAGTAGCTTATATACGACGTTGCATATTTGAAAAGGTTTCAAAACTTACTTATTCGTATTACGAAGCCCGGGACAGCTTTATACACCGAGACTCAGACGATTCGTCTGAAACTCCGTTTCTTTTTTCTCGCAAAAAAACGCGAATGAATCAGTTGGTGAATTAATATTGCAGTGGTTCTTTGTTCGGTCGAGGGATAAGCCCGCGTAAGCTCCGCGACTCTCGATGCGAGTGAATTTATTATCATCCCTTACTTTGCCCTTGTCGGTTCGTCACTTTGTTCTCCGGAGCACCCTTTTGCCAAAATTCAGCGCGGGGTTTCCACGGTGCACTTTACATATTCATAATCATCGGTGAAACCGATATTGATTAGCGTCGCTGTTACGAGATTCGTTTATGCCCGAAAAATGATGGATGATCAAAATCAACAATTTTTTTCATTCAGGATCGATCGAGTAATTTCACTTTGATGAACATCGAAAGAAATTAACTCGGAGGTTTTGAGTTTGAATGATTAATTACAATTTTCTTTGATCTCTCTAAATCCTTAAGCGTGTTTGACGAAACGGTCCTTCACTTTACACACCGAATCAAACTTAATTCAAATTCTTCAAGTTTGAATTCCTTCCGGTCTTCAGGCTCAAACTTGTTTGATTCGCTAACACGGTCAGTCTTGAAAATTACGTAACAAAGACACCAGTCTTCATCGGTTCTGAATCAATACCTACCGAGTCGACTCGTGCTCGTTTTTTGTGATTACTTTGGTTCATGCGTTCGTACAGACCATTTTACCTGGCGATGGGTGGCTTCGGATCCTCCAGGGCTTGAATTTCGGATAGAAAGTACAAACGGAAGTCTCAGATATAGTTTTAGAATGTTGAGTCGGGGAAAGTCGGAGGCGGCGCGGGTATAATGCAAGTACAATCTCAAGGATGCATTATTCATGTGTTCTTCTACTTCCCGAAAGCGCGTTTCGAAAAGTAAGCTTCAGCGTATGTAGTACTTTGCACCGGTAGCTACGGAAGAGGGACGGGCTTCCTCGTTTCACTCCGTTAACAACCGAAACAGCGTGTCCGAAGGAAGCACACGTTTTAAGATTAAACCTTACTCCGTTACTTCAGAAAATGGACGATCATCGATTAATCGAATCACTGGAAACCAAAGTCGACTACGATTCCTTAAATGGGCTATCGAGTGGCTGGCTCGTTCAAGAATAAATTGCACGTTTCAAGTTCTATTCATTTCGGAGTGAACGGACACTTAATTCCACGTTTTATTCATTTGACAGTAGATTCCAATAGATTCCAATACCATGAATCGACCGTTAAAATTTGGAATGGCTAATTCCAGATAATTAGCGCGTTTCCTAATTTGAAACGGCCGATACAAAAGCTGATAATTATTAGGCGTTACCTAATATTAGCTAATGACTAATAATACGAATTCTTCATTCGGATCGGCCAATACGGAAGAGGCTAAAAATGTGTGATATCTTCCGAACGATTAATTCCAACCTCTGCTGATTTATAAGTTGAAACAATTGTTAAAATGATCTATTATTTTGTTCGAATCATCAGCCAAAAGTTGATACATTCCAATGACCGAATGAGCCTCGAATATCTCGTTTGTCTCGATTATTGCGTCAAGTGTTTCTCGATAATCGGAACGATATCTCGGTTTAGCCGTAACGACTAAAAAATTGGTACGCGACGATACATTTATTCGAAAATCCACGGGAATCCTCAAGCGTGACGAGTCGTTTATTCACGGTTAGGTGTAACCTATACGTGGATGGATTTGAGGGTAGATTCGGTATGATACGGACTCGGCAACTGTTATACTTATAAGCTTTATGTAAAGGCATTTATGCTGTAAATTGTATTTATATACATAATGCATCGATCGATCGGGGAAGTTAAAACCGCTGGAATCCATCATGCGTGGATTCCCGTGTGGCCCATTGAACGGGAGATATTTTTCAGCGCCAGGAAACGCGAGCGGGTAAGAGCGAAAGTCGGCAAAAGCTTGAGATTTATTCGCGCTCGCGGGTACTTCGATGCAAGATATTTCTTTGGGAGTGCGTTCTCTGGCTGGCTTCGCGAGGATCGGGAGGAGTTGCCCGATGCCGCATCCATCACCCGGTTAACCGAGATAGGAAGTGCGGGCTTTCCTTTTCCCTATAGTTTATGCGCACCCTCTCTCCTTAATTCGCTCCCTCTTCCGACCGGCGTTTCTTCGTTCCGTAATTCTAAAGTGCTATCAATACCGAACTTTCTCCATCCGCAATAATAACCTTCAATTTACTAAAATCGACTCGTCCGTTCTTTTTTATCCCGTCGATCTATATTCCCAAAATTGTTTCGTCGTTTCCCGTTGGTCGCGTCCGAACGGAACGAATTTTATGCTCGACCCGTCGGTTCGACTCGACTCACGCGTTTCAATCAACGACTCAACGTTTGTTTAGCTGGACTCGTTTAACTTTGTTCGTGTATTTAACTCGACCCGTGTGTTCGATTCAAATTGCCTGTTTGATTCGACTCGTGTGTTCAACCCGACTCACACTTTCGTAACTCAACAAAACACGTAACTCAACGAAATCGAGTTAAAACTTTAACTCCACTTTGTATTTTTAACTCAACATACATGTTCAACACGGCTTAATTTCTATGTTCAACCGTCCTCGTACATCCAACTCAATTTCTATATTTAACTCGACCTATCAGCTTGACTTAATCCGAGTTAAAAATAATCATTTTTACCGAATCGTTTTTTCTTAGCTTAATATAACACACGATGTAAACAAATCTCATCAAAATAAATATACGAACCGTACATTCACCTTTCTAAAAACGCAGTTTTTAAACTTCGATCGACTTATTATCTTTTCTGTACCGCGTTTTTTAAATTGAGCTCAATAATTAACGAAAACTCCAATTTCTTTTTCTCAATGAACAGGAATAGCTCAGATTTCTACGGAGAAAGTAAATCCCAAGGAGAACGAGGCTCGCTCGTTTCGATTCGACGCCGCAGCCGTTCTAAGCTAAATCATACATTTTTATTTTGCTTTTCAAAGGAGCTCGATTCTTAAGGGTAGCAAGGCTCAACCCTCCGTAACGTAAACGTAGCCACGTGCTCGGTTTAAACATCGCTATCGGGCTTTCACCCCTCTTCCATTGGCTTTCCGGATGTATTCTATTTCTTCTCGCATAATACTGTCACCGATGATATATACGTATACCGTATCACCTAAAAGTAACAAGGGAACGAACCGGGAACCCAACGGAGCTTCGCGATTGGGTGCTTACGGCGGATCTCTCCATTTAACTGCGATTTTCATCCGTGTGCAGTCATCCGTTGTGTATTGTCGCTTGGGCGCACTCATGGATTCCCCCCCCCCCCCCTGCCGTCCCTTCTTCAAGCACCCACTCATCGACGCGTCGCAATCACGAGATCACACGAGCACACGCAAACGATAAAACTTTACAACGTACTCGTACTGCGCTACGAATCAAGTCACGATTCAAAGTTTTATCACCCTTTTGTTTATTAATTAATCCTCGGTTGGTTATTAATTTCAGTTTGAAATTTTCATCGAACTGAAAAGAGGAGGTAAGAAGTTTGGCATCTGGCCAAGTTGATCGTTTTACTCTTTAGCCTTGAAGTAAGACTCGAGTATATGAGATATTTTGGGTCGCTTTTTTAATTGATTGGCCAGGGATTCGATGTAAAATCGCTCATGAAGAGTACACGTGTAACAATGCTTTTTCGTAGGAAAATATTATTTGTTTTTCCTCAGTGACCCGGAAATGAATGTAGATAACTTTATGAAGAATGTGGTTGATAAGTTGTCAAAAACTACCCAGTGATTTTTTTTTTTTTTTTCAATGAAAGTTTATTTATATTCTTTGATTTTTCAAATGTCTTTTCATTTTTCGAATAATCTGGTATTGAACCAGATATTTTTCTGTAATATAAAAATATTTTGATGTATTAAATAAATAAATATGCATACGTATGTACATACGTGTATAAAAAATATACGCAAATACGGAAAAATGGGTAGAAGTAAAAATAAATTTATTACGTTTTTTATTATTTCAATGACGTATAATTATTCAAAAAAATGATTTTTGTTATACGTCGTTCCGTCACAGAACAATTTGTCGAAAAGTAAGAAGAAACTTTGAAAAATCAAAGACTAAAAATAAAAATGAGTTGAAAGTAAATCTTTTCGGCTTTTTGTTCGCAAATTAATCGGCTGCTCGATTCACAAACGAACAACGCTGCATTTCACGTTTCTCCCTTTCTCGCACGGCCGGCTCTCTTTTCCGGATGACACTCCGCGTCCTCCAGTTGCCACTTTCATTTTTCATAATATCCTCGGAGTACTTGAATAATTGTGGGTGTTTTCGTTGGTTGCACCAGGGTGTTCAATCTCGAGGATAAGAATTGTCGCAGGCTATAGTCGGGGGGCAAAGCGCGCGAGACGCAAGTTTATCCAAGGTAATAAACAGGCGATTAAGTTGGTTGGAAAAAGGTTGAGGGTGTATGTGGAAGATGGTACG
Organism: Ophioninae sp. A BG-2022a; assembly: GCA_030523105.1. NCBI lineage: Eukaryota > Metazoa > Arthropoda > Insecta > Hymenoptera > Ichneumonidae > Ophioninae sp. A BG-2022a. The sequence continues at coordinate 8,220 of JAPYZI010002173.1, read as the reverse complement.
GGGGTAAACCGGAAGATGGGACCAAAAGGGGGAACGATGAGCGAGAGGTTCATCGCTGACAAATAGAGCCCGGGGCTTAGAATCCTCCTTTGATAACGGATTACGAAGGGAAATCGACTGCTGTATACCATAATATGTACTCGGCCCAGTATTATCTGCAAAAGACGAGAACTCGATACATTTTATCGACAAGCTCCACCCAGATTCCCATCACAAAGGAAATCGTGGTTCGATCGGTATCATTATACTTTACACGCGCCAACAAACTCCGCCACAACGGTATTACGCTCATCAAAGAATAGCACATTTATTCCGCTTTTGTTGGTGAGAAAATGATCCCACTCGTTTCGTATCGTTATTCAAATTGACGAGGGCGAGAGGTTCGACTATTCGACGCGATGAGAAACGCCAAATTAATTCGAGAAACCCGACGAGACTCTCATCGGGAAGAGCTAAACTTTCGAAAGGTACTGCCTGAAAGCGAAGCATTAAGGGCTTATCGGTCCCTCGGTATCGCGATAACAATGCTTTTCGTTTTATCGAACGAGACGAATCGCTAAATCGGACTTTTCGGGTCAAACGAAAAATGCCTAGATCCTGGTGACGTCGGTAATCTCCGCAAGACTCGTTACCCGTTTTTTCAATCTCTTTGTTTTTTCATCTTTTTAATTATGCTTGAGGGCGGACAGCGTTTCCGCTGCAGCTTGATGGGTTTGCGAGCGTGTTCGAAAAAACGATCGACCGTCGATGTTTAAAAATGAAAAACCTAGTCGTTTTATTAATACATTATATTTCGTTGAAAAATATCCTCGAAGTATTCGTCTTTTACCACGAGTGTCTCCATTTTGGAGGCGAATCTTACACAAAGTATCGAATGATCGTGAATTATTGGTCCAAGTGAAAAAATCGATATCTCTTCGAAGCTCAATCCTCCGTATATTGTTACGAAACGCTGCAACAATATTTGATCCAAAACGTATTTTTCAAAGACGATCGAACAGACCTCTCAAGCTGCGAGTCGGTCGTAAAAATCAGTTCAATTCACTTTTTTCCACGATTTCGATCGTCCACTCTTCTTCGATATTTATCACGGTAAACCGATTCGTTGATCTTCCGTATCCCCTATTATTTCGTTACTTTGCCATTTTTATGAAACTAGGTTCGCGTTGTTATTGTTTTTTGTTGTCTACGTTATTTGTATATCGACAATTTCACCAATTTGACAAATCAATTTAGGGATGCATCCAATACCAGGCTTGTTGGAACGCGCGGCCTCCAATAAAAGTTTAAACTATGCCCTCGAGGGTACGAAGTTTATATACCCTTGGTGGTTCGGGGCGGAGTGGGGGAGGGCCAGGGGTATCTTCCCTCCATTGTGTGCAAGATATCCACTTGCACGTATTCTATATACGCAATCATACCTCCCTTCGACGAATGTTCGCTCCACCATTGGTAGACTCTCGATCTTTCTGTCGTGAGGTTCAACCCCAATGTCCCTAGGGGTTGCGCGACACGTGCGGTGTGTTGTGCTCTCATCGATGACTCTCGCACCCGGGGGCCTTTTCGCGATCGCGATCAACGTCCGGGAAAAATGGCACCAGTGGCGAACTAAGTCAATAGACAGTGTTACCCCCCAATAGTAAAAATATTTGCTCACCAAACAAACCCGGGGGAACTGGCGGCGAAAATAAAGAAAGACGGGAGCGAGGAAAAAACCAGGAAAAAAAAAAAAAAAAAAAAAAAACGGTAAGATCGTGTCCGAGGTGTAGCAGAAGTAGTGATGAATATTGAAGATCCTAATGAAACACAGCTTTGGATTGGAACGAAGCGGCCATCGCGCACTTGTCAGTTGCTTTCGAGAATTCGTCAGAAAAGCATTTCACGTCGGATAATGTTCAGCAGGTTCTAAAACTCTTCGTTACCAAATTTTGGTGACTTGCACCAAGCTTTCTTTTTACGAGGTTTCATTTAGGATATAATATGAAACGCCACTTTGGCGAATGAACTTGTAAACGAACTTGGAACTTGGCGAACGATTCGGAACTTTGAAAGCGTAGCTGGAAACGAAGTGGCTAACCTGATCTTGATTAATTAAACTTAATAAGGTCAGTCACGTTTTTAAAGAAACAACGTTGATTTTTTCATGATCGAGATCGCGAAAGTACACCGAGAAATAGAAAAATGAAGTACAAATAGAATTTATTAAAATGAAAAATGGTTTTTTCGTTCCGTCGGAGTCTACTACGATTCTATTCGTCGCAAATTTATTTTTCGGTTTATCTTTTTTCCATCTTTTCTTTGAACGTATAAAAACTATTTTTGAATAAAAAAATATCCTTAGCGGAAGTAATTATTTATTTGATTCAAATATATATATTTTTTTTAAACTTAAAAAATGTTTTTGGTATAATATAAATGTTTGTTTAATTCCCAAATGTGTCGTTTGATAGTTTCTTATTTTTGAAATAAATAAACGGATACATTAATATGATATGAATAATTCTAAAAATAGAATTCATTAGGAAGTATCTGATAATACAAAAAAATGTAGTTGAAACAATTAAAAAAGAATCAAATATGGTCGACACATCTTGTCAATATAAATATTTTTTTTCTCAGTGTAGTGTTCGAAATTCTTTCGATTATTATTTTGACATATGTTTGGTAAGTGTATGTCATTTTTCTGACGTTCACTTACCCAACATTGAAGAACAAATCAGAAGATTTGAAACATCAAATTCTTGAGATCTCGATCGCGAATAAATCAATATTACCGATATCAATATACACATACATATATGTGTATATATCGCATGTATAGAAGATATATACATGGGCGTCCTAGCCGTTCCACCCTCCACAATCAATTTCGTCAATACCGCTTGTTGCAGAGGGGATGGCTTTGACCCACGCGCGGGAGCTCCTGTCTGGGTCTGCGAGGACGTCGATACTCAATCCCCCACGGTCCATTCGCTTCCATTTCTCTTTTCTCTCTCTCTCTCTCTCGTTCCCTCGTCCTCCTTTTTCGTCTCCCTTTTGCTCGCCCCTACTGTCACTCCACGCAACTGACGATATCACTTGCCCATGCCGTGCGATACGTCATATAGATTTTTTTTTCTTTTTACGCAGGTCCTAAAACCATAACCACTCCGACGGTTTATCAGTATAGTACCTGTTATAACGACGTGTGTAAGATAATGCCACGTTAGCCAAGGAAAATGCGTTAGTTCTGACGTTTGACAGCCTTTTGTACAATCGGGTATGAAGTTGTCGGATCATTGATCAAACGATACGCTTATCTTTATTAATTAATCGTCCCGTTTTTAGTTTTGCCAAAAAAATGTTACATCTGCCGAGTCGAACGATTTTTTTACGAGGGCAAAGAAAATGGTCTGAAATTTTTTTTTACCCCGATTTTTTAAAGCTCGATCATTTTTAACGTGAAATACTACCATCAAGCTCTTAAAAAATAAATCAATTCTGTTAAATGAATATCAAAGAAACTCACGTTTCGTTTTTTACTGAAAAACTTAATCATTCGTGAGAAAACTTTGAACAATTTCTTGTTGATATTAATTAGAGTTTTTCTCATCTCTTGTTTCTCAACGACAAAATTGCATTAAAAAAAAAAATGTTTTTATCCCTCATGCCAAGCGAAATTATTTATACGTGATTATTTTTTTGCGATTGCCGTTCTCTGGATTAACACGAGGACTAGTCTCGACCCATTTTTTACGATTGCGTAATTTTTAATAACGATTCAGTCGGTACTTTTGCAAGTCTCGATCTCTGGAAGATCTAAAAAGTTAATGAAGGTGAAATCGTCGTACGCCCTTTCCGACGTCTAGCGAGCGTAGAGTGCGTTTGAAAATTATCCTGAATTTTTAATTATTCCACCCCCTGAATATTATACAAACTTCCATCCTTTCGTGCATCGCGAATGCAGTTATGCATGAGTTCCGAAATATACGGAATTTTGTGTATTTAGTATTCAGTTACGATAAATCAGCTGTGGTTAATGAACCGCTAAAATTTGAGTTTTTAGCTCTCCAAAATCCAAATGGATCAATTAAATTTCAGTTTTTCGAAGTTTCGCTTCGAAGAGATAGAAATTTAGTTTTTAACTACGGTCGTTGAAACTTCACTGACGTTCAGTTTTATGAAACAAAAAGTAAAGTTCAATTAACATTTTTTTTTGTCACGAACAGTTTTTTAATTTATTATCCAGTATATATCTTTTCGGCTGATTGGATTTGGATGAAGACTTCTCTGTCATTCCCTGCGAACATTATTATCGAATTTTCGAAATTCGTTTCCCGGCCCATAAAAAAAAGGGGCCCTTTGGATTTCGATGAAGAATAATGCATCACGAATCAAACGAAATCGTAGGACACCGGAAACGGTTGCCCACTGGGTCATTCGTGCCATAAGGCTTTAAGGGCCCATTGGGTGTGAATCAAAGTTTATTGTACGCAGGGGTAAGGACCATTGGAGATTTCGGACTATCTCTTACTCTTTCTGAATCCCTCAGGCCCGTACCTACCTTATATGACGTAAAAATGTGTCGATTCTTTTGTATACAGTTATAAAAGAGATCTCTTTGCTCCACACGATTCTATCGAGTACAGTGGGACGCCGATTTTCTACCGCTTAGTAAAAACACTGATAAACAATCGGGAATAAGTAACGTAAAAATACGAGTAGGAACAGCCATTATACATACATACGAGGTTTGTTAAAAAAAATAACATGATTTTATATTTTCCTCGAAAAATATTTATTTATTCATCAATATTTATTCCGTCCTCTTCAAAGTAATCCAATTCCGATAGATATAAATCTCCAATAGAATTCAAAGTAATCCAATTCCAATAAAAGCACATCTCGGATCTTTCATTTTTTTCTTACACGTAACAAAAAAAAAACAACATCGAAAATCGAATGCACATAACTCGTGATATTTGAAAAGTCACTTAATATATTTTATCAAACCTCGTGCTTGTAAAATTCAATATTAATAAACGTTTTTTTTTTTTCAATTGTCAAATACGAGTTGTATATCGACAATTTAATATGAATTATAAATGTTGAAAATCGTGTAAAACAATGAGAAACATGAATTTGTTAAATAATCGGGATTCAACTGTATCGAATAACGAAAAAGCTGGATTTGCTCCGCGCAAAAGTATCGAGTTACCGATTCGCCCATGATAAAGCGGATAATTCCTTTTTCGAATATCAAATAAATATCGTATAAAATGAATATCGCGTGTAATGAAATTCGCGAAGGAAGCCTCGAGTGGTGCGGGGGTAAGTTTGAAAAAGACACGAGCCGGTGTTCTTTCGAAATCGAAGAGAGCCTGTGCGAAACGTTCGCCACTGGTGCGGTGTACACCCGAGGGTAAATTGTCGATGATAAGAGACCCCTTATTGGCGTGAGTGGCCGTGAGGGAAAAACGAGGGAGAGAGAGGGAGACGGAGCGAGGAACGGAGAGGGGAAGAGGAGGAGCGGCGGGAGGGAGAGTCCGGCCTGAGAAAAGGGACGCCCAGGTATAGCTAATGTACCGAAATTGCTTTACCGTCGGTCCATTTACGAAGATGAAAAGCACTCTGTGCCAAGCATACTAAAGGTGGGTTCTCTCGCTTGGCTGGCACCGACATGCTACAGAACCATTCTCAGCTCTCTATGTGTATACCCTATCCACGTTGGGCATCCCATTTGAATCCATGCGGGGAACACTCGCAGGTGAGCTTCAAATACAAATTCAATCATCTGTATTATCGTACTCGAATTTACGATAAATATTACGAAAGCATTAAAAATACACAAACTTATTTCAAATATTGCATTCCTCCGCGAATTTTTAGCATACTTTTCGTTTGAGTCGTTCATTTACGTAATTAAGTAGCCTCGTCCACTTTTTTTCCAACAAAATATTGAATTCTCATTAATTTTTTTAATTTATCAAAAAAGATTTCTAATTGACTAATTTTTTGTCATTTTTCGGGACGCATGGAAGACATCGATGAAATAAAAAATTAATTATCATTTCATAAAATTGTGAAGTTTTTAATGGATGAATCGAAACAGTTGAATGCATCGATGTAAAAGTAGCCGGTTAATGAAATAAATAATTCCTCGAAACAACAAAGGTAGCGTAATTATCGATTCACTGAATTATTCACCAACTTATCGACACCTCGTGGAATTGGCGAATAATTCAATCAATTGATAATTGGATAATAAGAATTGGTTAATAATTTAATCAAGGAATTATTAATTTTTTTTTATTGATTATTTTCGGGTCAATGGAAACAATTTTATTGATTGAATTCACGGCACCAAGTTTCATATTATCGTTGTTCGTAATTTCTACGTTTTCACCAAGTTTATATTTCGAAATATTTCAAAGCTTTTATCGATCGACCGGAAAATAAACATTCCAACGTGACCGTGGTGAGACTACTACCTTAAAAGAAATTGAACTTTCGTTTGACAAAGCGCGGAACGAAATCATGAAACGCCGATAACAGCTACTTCTCACAGGAAGCGCGTCACACGGGACGCGACTTTTCAAAAGCAAAATCGTCCTCCACCCACCAATCTCTTTTCATAAAATTTTCATACTACTGAAATGATTCGGGGTAATAGCCTGGAATGACGGGAAACGTGGCACCTCGTAGGGACCGGTCGAATTGGCTATCCGGTAGGCTAATCGACCCTTCGGTCGTCCATCCGTTAACATTCCTGTGCCAATATCAAAAATGTCTTTTTTCAATTCCTGTAATTGTTGAACACGTTCCATTTTTTGAAACGTACATACAAGTAGAAGTGATTTTGTGGTGCAATGGCGGACATTACGAATTTTATAATTCAGGGAAATTCACAGTTTTCTCATTCGGAATCATCCATAATTTTAGAATTCGTATGAATCGATAGTCTTGTAATTAAACATAATGTATCGTTTTATAATTTATTACTGCTCGTGGTTTTGGCATTTTCAAATGTATCGTTATTCGCAGTAAATATAAAAAAAATAATTTTCCTATTTAGAATCGTACCACATTTTCGACGTTATTACAATCTGTGATTTCAGAGTTTAACATGATTGATCAACTGATAATTATTTATAATTGGTAGATTAAAAAATAAAAAATCCTTGATAATCAAAAAATATAAAACACGTTCCAATTGGGAATTTATAACTGAGAATGATGTATAATGATTATGCTTTATTACAACGCGAACTTTTAGAATTTCGAATTTCTAAGAATAATCGAATAATAATAAATAATAATTAAAATTCAGTCCAAGTCCAATGAAATTAGCGAAAAGTGAAAAGGCGCGTTCAGCATCGATTTTAAACTGCCCCGTTCCCGTAATAACGACGCATACCGCATACGTCCGAGTGAAACATCGGACCCCAGAGAATTTAAAAGTATCGAGTCCAATCGGCGAATTGGCTTAAACAAGCCACGCTGCGGAGGTCGACGTAAATGTGCATTTGTCATAATCGAGGGGCTAACGATTCGATACGCGGTTCGCGGTGATGATAGCTATATGCGTTTTTAACGTAGTGTATAATTATACATATACGACTATTTTATTTATGATCCAAGACAAAGCGTGTTTCAACGTCCGCGAAACCGATTTAAGACGCGTTCGAACGCCTCCCGGGTACAAATTTATTTCAAAGGGCTCTCTTTCAGGACGCTTTTAGGTTTCGTGACTGCCCTCTTAGGGTGCGTAGAAAGTAACCCGATAGGGTCTTGCCAGAAAGCGTAACGTTTTGTCACATGTACGCTGTTGTTAGGTTGCCTGATCAGACGTTTGTTGCCTGATGGGGTGTCATTGGGATATTGCCTTCCCATAGTCGGTACAAAGTATTTGTCAACCCTTTTATTGATTACGAGAAAAGTCGTAACTGAAGTGCCAATGTCAATCAAGTTTATTTTACTTCAGACTCGTCGTCGTTGTAACAATCTTGAATAATGAATTAGCTTAACAAGATTTGAGAGAAAATTGTTTTGCCTTACTGTTGAGGGAATGACGAACACGCTGCAAACTTTCTACGCGGGATAAGTGCAAAATTAGACTGGAAAAATGCGAAAAACCTTTTGTAGACTATTTTTCCGACGTTTTTTTTTCGTTATTTTCCATTCTTGAACTCTTAAAAGGGTCTATTTGATCGGAAATTTTATGCTGATTACGAATATCAT
>JAPYZI010002172.1:0-32938 GCA_030523105.1 Ophioninae sp. A BG-2022a | reverse complement strand
ATTTAGTGAAAAAACGTATTTTGCCCAAAAATCGAAAAAAAATTTTGATTTTTAATATTTTTTTTATTGGTCCATTTCGATGTAACTTTGTCCCCTGAGCACGAATATACCATTTATTTCTCCGAAAACCCAAAATTTCGAGGGGAAAATGTCAAAAAGACATTCTACAAACATTTCTGTCATTTTCCCACTCTAATTTTGCACTTTCGGCAAAAACTCGGGCATTTTCGTAATCAGCAGAAAATTTCCGCTCAAGTAGACCTTTTTGAGAGTGCAAAAACGGAAAAAAATTTTTTTCGCCTCCCCTCGGCCACTTTTCCGAAATCTCAAAAAACACGAAATTTCAAAAGGTCGTAGAGGGAGCTTATTATATACTATGGAGATTCAATTAGTGAGTTTGGAAAAGGTTTTGGCCTAACTTAAACAATGGCGTTGGATTCGTATCGATATCTCTCATAGTTTTCCCGGAAAGTCCGCTTGAAAAATCGCAAAAAAAGAGACAAAGGGGTATGTATGGAAAAATTTGCAAAAATCGATGGTCCAACTTTGAAATTCTGCCAAAAATCAAAAAATGGTCAGATTTTAACGATTAAAAAATGATTTTGAAGAGAAATTCATATCGAAGAGATAGAGCACAGAGTGGAGTGCCAAATCTCAAAGGAAAAGAATTTATCCATGATTTAGTGAAAAAACTTTTCTCCCCCAAAAATCCAAAAAAATTTTGAATTTTTAATATTTTTTTAATTGATCCATTTCGATGTAATTTGATCCCCTGAATACAAATCTGCCATTAATTTCCCCCAAAACCCAAAATTTCCATGAAAAAATCATAAAAAACTTCTAAAAAGGTCCTTTTGACGGCGTTTTCGACGAAATTACGATTATATTCAAAATATTAATAATAATTCAGGGGTTGATCCGGGAACCATACACGCTTCTATCAATCGATTTAAAATTTCACCCTTCACCCTCAATTTCACGGATGACGTTCCTTCGTGGGACACCCTGTATATCTTATATCAACGATTCGTAAAAAAGGCCGATTATTCAAGGTGGCAGGGGCGCTAACTTTGCGGCGGTCCTTCATAACAGCTGGTCGCTCGTGACGCCGCCAGGCGGCAGTTTCGGTCGTAGAATATTTGTCATCAAGCCGCCCATAAGAATTATCCTTCTATGTACGCCGGACTTCGTTGTCCAAACCTCAATCCCAATATTGCCAAAAACGAGAAAAAAAACAAAAATTACGAAATCGAATGAAAACAGCGATGAGAAGCAAGTTTTCGAGGTGGCATATTTTCCTTCGATGGGACGACGCGTAATGACGCATGGAACGGCGAAAACCAACGTCCACTAGGATGCTTACCCCCACCCCGAAAATTCAGCTTCGCTACAAAACGCACATATAAAACCGTAACCGTAAAAACCAACAAACCCATATTCATGTCGCAAAACCATTCTTCCGGGACTACAGCAGGATCTTCGTACTCGAAAGCCAATCGCCATTTGCCGCAATCTCGATGACAACACTGTATCCAAGTGCTATCTGTTTTCCCCGTTCTCAGCCATTCGAGTCTCTTTCGTCGTACGAGTTCGAGCTGCGGTGTTTCTCTACCCGGACGATTCGGATCTACGAATTTACGCGTGCACGAACTGAGGGCATCACTTTCGCGATCACAAAAGTTTCGAGCGATCGACTCATAATTCACTCACCGTCGAGACCATTGTTCGAATTTGTTTTCTCGATTTTATTTTCTTGGCTGCAAGTGCGCACCGAACCATCAGTTAGGTTAGAATTCCACGCGCCACTGTCGCTCTTGTCCCAACTGAGAGAACGCTCTTTCGCGCATGCGCGTCTAGTCGATCGCTCTTTCGACATCTCGTATTCCCCGTTCGACGAACTTTCCAAAGCAGAGTCTAGCGAGATGTTACTCACGATTTTCGGTCGACCCCGCCGAATTACCTTCTTGATACTTTCGTCGTTTGTTTTGAACCTTTTTTCCGACACGGGAGAAAAGCCACGCTCGAACGCATTTCTTTCGCGTGACGATTGCTACGGGTGGAAAACTGATTAAACTTGAATTCGGAGATTCTACGAGTTAACCTATAATTTTGTTTCAATTCGAACGGTTTTTTTTTTCAAACCGTTTCGCAAAGTTCTTCATCATTATTATTATTATTATTCTTTAATGGATTGATCATAGTTAAATTAAAAAAAAAAGAATTATATTTTTCTTTTCTTAACGAATTGTAACACACGGTGTTATTAAATATGATTTTTTTTAATTGAAAGAGGCAATTGTATTTTATTATAAAACGATCGATTATTTCGATAAAGCAAATAGCGTACCTGTAATTTAATCGCCATTGATTCATCGACGCATTTTCCCATTCCTTTCGTAGCGACCGTTTCTTGCTGTCTAAAAGCCATTCTACTCCGAAATTTTGATCCCCGTCCTTCTAAAATTTTTTACTTTGCGATTAAAGAATTTCTAGCTATTTATGCAAGGATCAAAAGTTCATTTTTACACAAGAATTGATTTTCGTCGGCACTTTCGATGTGAGAATCAAAACACGGTTACGACGTTTTCCCAGAGGGGTTCACACTGCTTGTTACAGAGACGACACCCAAGGCGCTAGTTTCAATCGGGAAAAATGAAGTTCGCGAAAAAAACGTTTGAAATTATTGGTCGAAGGAAATCATAGGAAAGTCTTAAGTGAAACAATTGAAATATTGTTATTATAATAATTAATTATTTTTAGTAAACGAACATTAGTGTATTGTATGTTTTTATCATTATATAATTATAATTTTATATAGGTAATTCTAATTATATAATTACCTACGAATGTAGCTTACTTCCGAACGTCAACGAATCGGCGCGTCGAACACATAATTTCCGTACTGATTATCGTAGTGCTGCTCCCAGCGAAAAGCGGCTTTGATAGCAACCTCGTCACTATCGCGACTTTTTTCACAGTTGATTTCGATAATCAAGTTTGAACACTTCGCAATTGTGGTGAAAAACTCATGTGGTTTGAGGACAAGTATCGTAGGGTACATTTATTGTACAGACTTGCAGTTCTATTTTGGCAATTCCATCTTTACCGACTGTTGATTATAACGCTGAAATCAGCTTTTTACTCTGAGATTTATGAAAATTTTTGTTACCGACTTGCAGAAAAGAAGATTCACAATTCGCCGGATGGCATCAGGGCAGTTTAGCATGTCACTCGAAAATATAAACAATAGACGAAATGTACATTGTGGAGTATGCACAATGCGATAATCCGCTAAATCACTGTGCAATCGGTCTGCAATTCTTTGTGTGTATGACGAAAATTGATCGATGAAGATGGTAAGGTTTCCCATTTATTACGATGATAACCAAACTTTATTTTTCATAAATTGCTCTTACTCGTTTAAAGCATGTGAAAGCTCAATATAACCTCACAATTTTTCGAACTAAGCTATTTTAAAGTAATCAATCGTGTGATAATCACGACAAAAGAAATCGTCAATGTCTGCCTCGGTAAATTCTGCACAGTTGAATGCTCAGTTTTTTTCTGAAAAATTCAACCATTCGGGAGAAAAATCCGTTTCGAATATTAGTGAGGTTATGTGGATCTCGTATCTGCTCTCGTCACGAAACTGCGAGCCGTCCACGCTCTTTCACTCTGATTTCTCCGAACATTGATTTTCTTTTCATGAATGATTTGGTTTCTGATTGTATTTTTCTGGTGTTTAGAAAATTCGTCTTTTCTTTTTCAACGTTTTCTCGCCTGCTGTTTCGTCCCACGAAGAACATGATTGTTGTAAGCAAATTGTTTTGCCCAAACAAAGTTCGCAGGGTAATGTCCGAAGGGTCAAGAGCTTGGCGGATATCGAAATTGGACAAAGGTACCGATTGTCTTTATCGTTGCAGTCTTACCGTAAATGTCAAACTGGAATGTTTTTTTTAAAGAATTTGGGAAGTGCAACTACAATAACCGGTTAAAAATGAGTTCTTTTACAAAAATGTGCCATAATCGATGCTGTGAATTGAACAATTCTTACTAAAATATTATTAAATACCTTTAAAATAAATACTTTTAAATACCAATTCAAGCTTCAAGGTGGTTTGAGGGATTTCAACTACCTTCAACTTACTATTTTGAAAATACGAGTAACCCAACGATACGCTTCCATGCATTCAGCGGGCAGTATATCGTAAAAGTTTTTGAAGTACGATAAAACTCTGCCCATTCGACATTCGTTATGGATGAAGTATATCAAGGCTCCATCCTAGAACTCCTCACGAAAACAAATAACGATGTTTTATTGTAACGGTTAGTGTGAACCACAGAAAAGAATGTTTTATTCAAGAAATTGACTTCGCAGATGGACTACTTTTTCCCAAATCGTTTCATCAACTTCCATAACTTAATAACTAAGAATAGGCTCTAGTGAAATTCTTCAAAAGATACAAAACTAAAGTGAATTGACAATCAAGAAAATCGCATTTTTCGGCGTACAAACTGAAACCTGAACGACTCATTGGCGAGTGAAATATTCTCTGCGATGATCAACGGTTAATGAAAAAATGATAATTTCCAGATGACAAGGGATGATGATCGCATCGACTTTCTCAATACTACGCAGTATTGACGGAGCTGCGTCTTCGCTTCGTGGGACGTCTTCGACTATTTCCTATAGCTAACGCAAGACACTGCTATATCCTGAAGTGTGAAAATTCGGAATCGAGTTTAGAATGATTTTGCGGTTTGGATTGTATTTTCGGATTTCGGGTTTGTTTCGTCGATTGGTCGATCCGAGAACGATCGGCCAAAGTGCTGTCATTTTCCTTGTCGCACTTTGCCAATTTTTGTCCACCTCTCCGAGGCTGACTCGTGTGACATTTTTTCTCCTCAGACGTTTTCGTTCCGGACTTGGCGGATGAAGGTGCAGACTTCATCGAGCCTACGAAAACGCCTTCCTGAGGAGAGTTTTCATCGATCTCCGAGTAATCGAGCCTCCGGCGACGGAGATCGACCCTTTTCGATGACTTGCGCGTCTTCACCGGAGCGTTCGGCACGATCGGCGAAAGTTTCGCGTTCTCCGGCGTAGTCGTCGGGGCGCTCGATGCCCGGGGATTTGTCGACTTGGACCGCAACGGAAATCGACTCGCCTATATCCAAAAAATCGTAATTTTAGTTCCAGTAACAATTCTCAACAAGCTCGAAAATCGGGCAGTCTTTTTCGTCGCCATCAAACATTTTTTCGATGAGTTTATTTAAAAAAGGCCTTTTTCGATCATTTTCATAATTGAATAACACAAGTTAATCTCGAAAATGATATACTTGAGTTATATCGAAATTTTGTTTAGTTAAATCGAAATGACAAATTTTTAATAACAATAATTAAAAACGTTTCAACGTTCTTCGCATCCTGAATCGAACCAAAACGAATTAAGCAACGAAAAATAATTGATTTTCGTTGCGTTTCAACTTTGCAAACTTCAAACGCTTTGCAGTTACATTTTTTACAAAGTCAAAATTTACATCTTTACGTAAGTTTGCGCAATTAAATTTCAAAAGAACGAATTTAAAAAAATTTCCTATTATCATTATTATCCAAGGTTATATTTAATATATTTATATTGTAGATCGATAAATGAGGATCTTTATAAACGTTAGTTTTATTTACGTGGCACTAAAAAATAATAAAAATTGAAATTTAACGAAAAAATCATTGTCGTTTCGTTCCAACGTTGCAGACTTCAATAGCATCATCATTTTTGTGGGAAACCTAAATAAACTCGTTTGTGTAAAAGAAACGTTTGGGCCTCGATCGGATCATTACTTTTTTCAGACGCAGCTTCATTTTTAGGCACGTTTTCTCATTAATAATACCTAATTTAGCTACACAATGGCCTATTTCAGCGGAGCATGAAATATCTAATTCGACATGCGGGATTGTTTCCAGATTATTCCATGAAATTATCGAAATTCATCATTCGGAAATTCGAAATGATAATTAAGGTGGCGTGGAGGCGACTGGACCACTTATTAATGATACAGCATCACGGACCATATCGCGTAGTTTCTATGAACATTTTCCCAAGTTTTCGACTTTCATCGTACACGGTCTCGTCAAACCATCCGTAAATATTGGAATCCAAAAACTCGGAAAACGAAATGTACCTGGAAATCCGCGTAAAGTTCCCACTCGCCGTTGTAATTGTCCAAGAGCGTTGAATTTATTCCCTCGGCAAGTGAAAAAAGTCGAAATTTGTCGATCATCGTTCGTCGCGGACCGGAAGTTTGCGCCATGTTTGTTGGTCGATTTGATGTCCTAATAGTGACTGATTACGTTTAATACGAATATGTATGTCTAACCGTATCTATTTGTACCCTTTTTTTATTAGTTTTCCTCGCGAATGTCTCGAAACGACCAACGACCCTATCGAACTACTCGGTAACCACTAAGCGAGAACTTTCGAGAACTTTCCTAACGGAAAAAAAATAGTATCTAAGCCGCGTTCATACGGGGTTCGCACTGCTCGTCGCAAGTTGCGACAACCACGATTTGACGCAACCCTCCTTCACGATCGCAGCAATCGTTGAACGAACAAAATAGTGCTAAACATTTTTCTATGTACCGGCTGAAAAAAATACTTCCCTGCTGTATCGGACTCGGTCGATAAAGATGAGCGTGTTTGGCGATCTATGCTTTTTGGGGAGGGAGAGGGCCGTTTTATACGATCTCAGCGTAATGTAATCGAAACAGTGGAAATGGAGGAAAAGAAGGAAATATTTACGATTTTTTTAACCTGATAATGTTTTTTTAACAGTGGAGTTGTTTATACCAGGTATCGGCATTTTCGTGTAGCGCAACTGGTGGAAGTTTTTCTAGGCTAACCTAAAATGAAAACAAAAACAGAGGAATGTACCGTCCGTGTATTAACTAAAACTTTCGGCTTTCTGAAGTCTTGAAATTTAGACATTGGTGTGTTTTTGAATTTCGAAATTTCGACATTTTTAAATTTCGTCATTTTCACGTTTTGAAATATCGAAATTTTGACATTTTGATATTTCGAAAATCAGAAGAATGGCAAACTAGAAAAACGATACGATTTCCGATGAAAAGTTACAACAGTAATTGTTGTTAACGAATGGGCAGATGTCGCAATAGTGGCCAATCTGAATGTTTGAAAAATTTGTCGCAATAGTATACATTTTTTGAATTTTTGGGAAATCGTAAGTCAGCGCAAAAACGTGTTTCTAAAATGTCAAGCTAATCCCGAACTCTTTAACGCGGAAGATCGACATAACCTCACAAATATTTAAATTCCGTTTCCTCATGGATGGTTAAGTTTTTTTTTTGGAAAATCGATCACCGGGCTCCTAAACGGGCATACAATTCATAGACGCTAAATTGGATAATTTATTTTACATTAATAGTTATTCGTCTTTGAAAAATCTTGGTTCGAATATTCCAGCTCTCTCGCACTCACGTGTCACGTGGTACGCATTCCACTTCGTCTCAAACAACTGGAAGAATTTCTGCCAACCGACAATCAAATAATTTCGTTTCCCATTCGTTTCGCAAATCCCGAGGTTTTTCAGTATTACAGTCTGTAGAAATAACATATTAGAATGTATAATTTTCTTATTCCCTCCCTTTTCTTTTATACCACGTCAGTTTTCCACAGCCTTTTTGTAAAAACGCGGATCGTTTCCTAAAAGACGTTGAGGGGTAACAAAAATTGAGGATTTTGTGAAAACCGTTTTTTTTTTTAATGTTTAATCAATGTCTTAATTCCATGCAATATACATTTTTTTATTACATAATCACTTTACTGATAATTAAAAAAATAATTATTGTTATTATTATTAATACATTTTTATTTTACAAACAATTAACTGATAGGCTGGTAATTTATTTCGTACTTCTATAGCGAATAGTATATAAATAAAAACTTTTTGTGTTTTTTGTTCCGAACTTTAAATATAATGAGAAATTTGTCCTTCACTTGAGGTGTTTTTGTCAAAAAGATTTTTTTCAAAGATGCCCTCTCTCGGCGCCATTTTGTAAAAAAAATTAAAATAAACAAGATTTTTCATATTTAAAGATATGCGGAATAACATCTCTAAAAAGAATACTCATGTATTTTTATTATATTCTAACATTCCTTTTACTACAGAAAAATTGCTACTTTTGGTTTTCTTTTAGGCGGTCAGATTGGTATTATCCTTTAAAAGTGCAAGCTGAGAGTCTTCAAAAATCCATGTCTGCACTTTAATAAACCGTCACGACAAAGGGCGCGTTATTTTTCGTAAATGTATATTCGTTGAATCGTCTGCAAATCTCGGCGTCTTTTCGTAGGCTTTCGCAACAAAAAAAAACTTTTGGAAACAAAAAAGAAAAGAAAAGAAACATCGAACAGAGACGTAATTTCTATAACGAATAATTCGTGAGGTAAGATTGTCCGCGGTGTAACGGTTTCTCTCTCTCTCTCTCTCTCTTTCCGACTGATCGTGAAACATCGTTCTCGGCGGTAGTTCGGTGGGATTCGGGATTCGCGGCGCGAAGTAACCGAGGGAGTCCGAAGTTGGCCGAGTTGTGAACGAGGATGCGCGTGTGTCGGTGGGGAAGCGAGAGCAGCGCTCTCTGCCCACATGGGAAAATGGTGGCCGAGTAGGCAACGGAGTAAGACCGAGGCAGAGGTATTCGCCATCGTTGATGGTCGCACAACGATTCTCGTGAGCCTGGGTGCGCCGCGTATAACCATTTTTAACCGTGTTATTGTGCATAATAGGTCCAACATCACGGTCTTATCGTCGTAAAAAACGTCGTCCTGTCGTTTGGAGGTAAGAATAAACGTCAAACCGTCATTACTCGATAAGAAACGAGAGGATTAAAGTTGACTTTTTTTCTCGATGCACGAACCATCCGTTTACCATGGCATGTATAAACCGTCCTATTGCGCATGCGTTGACGCGGGAACGATAAGTTTTACGTATGTGCTGCTACCGCTCGGCTCTCTACCCGCGTTTACGAACACCCTTCTTTCGCCGCTTCAATAATATTTTTCGTACGATTTGAAACACCGAATCGCCGGTTTTTTTTTACGCTACCGCTTCCTGCCACATGGACCCGTTCGGTTGTATTTGTCAATCGGATAATTGCCAATTGAACGCGTGTACTTTCAATTATCGCAGTGTCGCTTTTCCATTTCGTTCTCTCTTCCTCTCTCTCTCTCTCCGTATATATACATACGTGTATTTCTTTCTCTCTTGCTCGTGCGCGCTCTCGTATTGAAAAAACAATCGCGCATCGTTTTTTTTCGTCGTACTATCGCGATTATTGAAAAGTTTTGGTTATGTGCGAGGGTAGGTGGGGAGAGGGAGGGGAAAGGGTGGTTGGCGAATGCACCAGAGTTTCTTTAATTTACTTTTCTCGTTTTAACGATGCAACTTTGACACGAGAATTTTTGTGGATACGTTGTGTTCGTCACGCGAACGTTTGCACGCGCGGTTAGCGACGTAGCGTGTGGCGTACGTTAGAAAACGTTTTGGCAATTATGCCCTACGACGAATGTAGCATCAATAAACAACGGTTTTAATCGCTCGGTATTTAGTAGCCAGTATGGGATTGTGAATCGCGTTATCTCGGCAGGTTGGAAAATACGTAATATTGATGCGATATCAACAAGTAAACGATCGGCGTTTGGATTACCGAGATCAATTGCAGGATTATTGGAATTTCGTGGTAATGGGGAGAATATAGTTTGATTTGAGGTAATTGATGATTTTAATGGTTTTTTTTGTTTTTGTTTTGGGGGAAGTTGAAAAAATTCTGAAAACGTCGTGAGTCCGATAGAACGAGAGAATCGAGGAAACTCCATATGGGAATACTCGAAGCCTGTTATTTGGTCGTTAAACCGTTTGATCGTCGCCTCATCAGTGATGCTGGCGTTTGGACTTGATTTCTAATCATCCCTTCCTAATCCACTCTGTTCAAGCTAAATGGAATTTACAAAAATTTGATACAATTATTTACGCCCGGTAAAATCGGGCCTTGGGAATAACGCGGAGGTAAAATCGAGGAGCACGGAAGACACGCTGTGTTTGCAGTCGGACGATAGAATAGGAAAAAAAGTATCGTTGATAACGAAGATTTGTGGCGTGAGGTTTTTTTTAAATTTATATTCATTTTTTATGCCTTTTCGAATGGGAGTTCGATTGTGTTATTTGTGAACGATGTTCCGAGCGATTGTAATTATTATTAGAACGAATGAAATAATTGATTAAATTGATTCAAGTTATTAATGTATTTAATATTTATGGAGTAATCAATATTTATCATTTATTCACGGAATATCAATTGTTTTTAACTTATTAATTGACTACTTATTAATTTATGAATATTTTTTATTTATTATTAATATTAATACTTTAATATGGTCAATATTGGTTTTTTTTTTTTGTTAATTAATATTGATTTCACTTTTTCAAAATATTTTCAATTTTGTTCATTAACTTCTTCAATTTGTCATTAATTAGTTAGGACAACGTTTTTACAAGTAAATTCATTCGAGCTTTGATTCAACAAATTTTATTGAATATTAATTCATTCGATAATTGTTTTTATCATTGTTATTGTTATCATTATTATTAATAATTATAATAATTCCATTATTATTATTCATATTTATAATAATTCAATTATTATTATTGTTATTTTCATTGCTATAGTTTATCGAATTTGTTAAATAATCTATTAAATTATTTGTTCGCTTATTGCATTTTTGCATTCGGGCGTCTTATTAAAAAACTAGGTTGTGATTTGATACAACCAAATTTTCGGAAGCGGCAAAAATATTGTTGTTTGTGGGCCTCGCGGTTCTCCCACCACGTGTCCTCTACATGCCCTCTGTGGGCCAAGAGCGATAGGAGTCAGTCTCTCACCAAACGTCGATGAGAGAACTCGTGATATCCGACTCGCCAAACTAGTGCGACGGATGACCAAAAATCACCGTCCACTGATGGTATTAATGAAGAATGAGCGTGTCAAGGTCACGTGGAACATCGACATAACCTTACGAATTTTTGAAATCCGTGACCGGCCACTGTGGGCTCGTGTGAGATTACCCGATTAGGGCCCTTATTAAACTCGGGGATGCTTGTACATGGGCCTGAGCAAAGCCACAATGACGTTGATGTTTTTAAATTTCGTAATTTTTACGTTTTCAAATTTCGAAATGTTGATATTTTGGTATTTCGAAATCTTGACAATTTGAAAGTTCGAAATTCCAATGTTTTGGAAATTTGAAATCTTGATATTTTAATATTTTTAAATTCGAACGTTTTGGAAATAAAAATCTTGATATTCTTATAATTTTAAAATGCCGACATGAAATTACGAAATTTCGACATTACGAATTTTCCGAAATCTTGACATTTTTAAATTTCGATATCCTAACCTTTTGGAAATAAAAAATCTTGACGTTCTTGGAATGTTAAAATTTTGACACGAAATAACGAAATTCCGAAATACTGACATTTCAAAATTTCGAAATCTTGATATTTTGAAATTTCGAAATTTTGGGATTTCGAAATCTTGAGATTTTTAAACTTCAAAATTCTAACGTTTTGGATATTCGAAATCTTGACATTTAGAAACTCCGAAATTCGAATGTTTTGTAAATAAAAAATCTTGACGTTCTTATAATTTCAAAACTACGACATGAAATTCCGAAATACCGACATTTCAAAATATCGAAATCTTGATAGTTTGAAACTTTGACATCTCGGGATCACAAAATTTCCAAATTTCGTAACCGCAAAACCTAAAAAAAAAAAAAAAAGAAAATCCCAAAGAAAATTATTAAGATTCTCGTGTTTGGAACCCTCCAAGAAAAATTATAAAAAATATCTTTAAAAAATTTCCAACAGAGAAGAATCTGCATCGAGGGATGTCTTCGACGCAGGTGGACCGTCCATCGCGGATGGGTCACGTTGGTGGGAACAGTAACAGCAAGAAGGACAGCGAAAAATCTCGTAAGCTGTTCAACGCTTCTCACAAGAAGCACAAGCACGACGAGTCCCGTCACTTCAAATTCGGTCGAAAGAGATTGCAGAGTTTCACGGCGAGCGGAAAATTTTTTCCGCCTTACAAGAGGCGTAAGAACGAGGGAATAATACCACCGACGAAGTTTTTGCTCGGTGGTAACATATGCGACCCTTTGAATCTGAACAGTATGCAAGACGAGGAGATTAACCGTGCGATGAACGCGGTTACGCCAAAATCGAGTCCACTACCGACTCCGAAGCACAGAAAAGAGACGATCGAGGTTATAATCCCACCTAACATTTGCGATCCATTGAATCTCAGTAATTGCAACGACAATGAAGAATACGAGAAGCAATTGATATCACCAACGAAGAAGGGAGCGAAGAGGAGAAACCGAAAGAGGAAACGAGCATCATCGGGTTCGGGGAAAGACGAGGGTAACGATCAAAGCGTGGAGTTGATAAAAGAGGAGGAACCAACGACGAAGATGATGGAGCCAATGGCTGCTGAGCCGGCCGAATCAATTCCAGCCGAGCCAACCCCGGAGGAATCAAAGATTCCACCAGCGATCGTTCTCGGCCTCAATCCCCCATCAAAAGTCGAGCCCAAACTCGACAGTCCAACGAAAGACAAGAATAAACTGCGTTTGAAGGGCCTCGACGATCCAAAGGACAAACGCTTGCGAAAAATCGATTTGAAAGACAAAATCGTCAGTCCGGTTATTCCTCAACCTGGAGCTTGGAAACCCAGGCTCCCTCATCGTCCCAGTCAGGACAAAAAGAAGAAACAACAGCAGCAACAACAAATGCCCAATTTTCGGGTTAAAGACGCTCGTTATCAATACGGGAATTACAATCGTTACTACGGCTATCGAAATCCTCATCAAGACGTCGATACTCGACTCACCGTTTTCGCTCAACGACAAGAACTCTTTCGCGGCAAGGACGTTCTCGATATCGGTTGCAACATCGGACACATCACCCTATCCGTCGCCAGAGATTTTGCCGCTCACAGCGTCACCGGGATCGACATCGATCGCAAACTCATCGGTATCGCACGCAAAAATGTCAAGCATTACGTCAACTGCGTTAGCTCACCCGCCAGCAACGATGAACCCGCTACCACTGGATCAAGAAACTTCTCGGATGCTAGCTTCTTTCCACTTTCCATGCCCATCAACTACGGACCCATCGATGTACCCGGATTCACCAAGAACGAGGACCACAAAGGATTTCCTTACAACGTCACCTTTGTTCAGGTACGCGCTCACGTTCCTTTGATTTTTAGGGGTTGACGATTCTAACGCTTGATTTTACAGACTTTCTTCCATTTTTTTTTAATTTGTTAATCTCGCATAACTGAATCTCTGTGAATTTGTTTGGGTTTTTGTTTCTCTCTGTTTTTGTTTTTAATTTGTTAATTTCTGTTTTTAATTGATTAATCTCACAGAGCTGAAAGCCAAAGTGGATTCTCTCTTTCAACCTTCAACCTTCGTTTCTTTTTTTATTTTTAAAAGTATTTGTTGCCTTTGTTTCTAATTGTTTTTTTTTTACATATTTTTTTTCATATAATTTCTCGTATCATTGATTTTTATTATTTGATTTAAACAAATGATTTCGATACTTCTTGATTATTTCGATTTAAAAAATGATTTGGATTTTTTTCGATCATTTCGATTTAAAAAAATGTATCTCGTAATCTTTTTCGCTTGGCAACGTCCGAATAAAAAAAATAATAAAATTCGAAAATACACGTCGCATAAATATAACGAATAAAAAATACAAGTAATGAAATAAGAGACGAATCCGCATTCAAAATTAGTGATAATGACCCGCAAATTAGTGATAATGATCGTGAATTTTTTTTTTCGAGATTGGAATGAAAAGATGACACGTCGATACGTTTGTGTTTTTCACAGGGTAATTACGTTCTCGAGGATGACGCGTTGCTGGCCACGGAACAGCCGCAATTCGACACGATCCTCTGCCTCTCGATCACCAAATGGATACACCTGAACTTCGGTGACGCGGGCTTGAAACAAGCCTTCAAACGCATGCACGCCCAACTGCGTCCCGGTGGAGTGTTGGTACTCGAACCGCAAGGCTGGGCGAGTTACGGAAAGAAAAAGAATTTAACAGTGAGTCCAAACGCACCTACGCTTCTTCTTCGTCACACGTTGGCCGGGTCCAACATTTTCGTTGCGTTTTCACGGGATTGCGAATTTTGCGTCGTTGGAATTTAACGAATTATTGGATTTGCAATTTTTGGAAAATAATAAGAAAATCATTTTCGCTGCGTCACCAAAATGCAAGCATCAAAATAAAATATTGTATATTCGTTTTAAATTACTAGATACGAATTAGAAAAATATTCGCTTGACTTTCGTAGCTCAAATTTATCGTGAAAAATTCGGAAAATTATTTTGCTTTACATCCCAAAGATGCAAGCTTCAAAACTAAATATTCTACATCTGTTTTGAATTACAAAATGCAATTTTTAAGAAAGTGCAAATTTATTTCAAATTCTTCGTGAAAAATGTACAAAATAAAAAAATTAACATTTTCGTTGCATCCCAACGATGCAAACTTTTAAATGAAACATTTTACATCTGTTTTAAATTACAAAACGCAAATTTAAAAAAAGTCCAAATTTATTTCAAATTCATCGTGAAAAATGTACAAAATTAAAAAAATACATTTTCGTTGCATCCCAAAAATGAGAACATTATTCGTTGCAGAATAAAGATTCTCGCTATTCTCTCTAATCATTAAATCGGATTTTGTTGAGCTGTCTCAGCTGGAAAGATATCAAACCAATAATTTATATTTTTTTATTTCAGGAACGAACTTACCGAACGTACCAGAGCATCGAGTTTTTTCCACAAAAGTTTACCCAATATCTGTTATCACCGGAAGTGGGTTTCGACAAGTGCGAAGTGGTATCGATTCCGGCGCATCCGTCGAAGGGTTTCCAACGTCCGATTCAGTTGTTTACGAAATCGTTGACGAGTCCATCGACCGGAGGAACATGCGTATCGGGAACGACGTCTGGAGCGACGACGACGACGACGTCAGCGTTGCAGTCGTCAACGAGCAGCGCGACTTGCAGCGTCGTTTCGGTCCGTTTCGTAGATCGGGACAAGAAAAAAAAGGATCAGGAACGTCGGGCGTTCGAGCGCGATCTCTTTCCAAACGAGTTGCCCAAATTCGGTAATCTCTCGAACTCGAGTCAGCGTAGCAGCGAATCGTTCACTCAATACGAACAATTGGCGAACGTTTACGCGCCGAGCACGACGCCGTGTTACGACACGCCCGGTCACAACGCCGAGTACATTCAACCATCTGGAAAAATGTGTTACGTCGAAATGAGTTCCTGCGTCGAAACATGCGCGGAAAATTCGTCGAGCTGCCAGCAAGCGTCACCAAACTCTCAAGAAACGAGAATTCAAGCGGACAATCATCAAAACGCAATCGAAACGAGCAATAATTCATCGCGGAAAAGAAAAATCGACGCCTCCGAGTGCAACGGCGATATACCGAAAAAATTACCACCCGCTGATGACAAAATCGACAATGATGAAAGCAATAACAAATCGAACGATAAATCCATCGTTAACGAAGAATCTAATCATCGAATCAACGAAACCACCACCGAACTCGACGTTCACGTGAGTCCTCATCAAAACGACGACAATCCGGTCAAAACGTAAACGCCTGACGCGTCGAATTATTTTCGACCACCAGACGACAGCTATATTGGATCCCCAGCTGTCACAGATTCGCTGTGATTCCTAGCCTAATCATTCACATGTTCGTTCAACTTTAGTTTACGCTCGATCACGAGTTTCAGTTGGTTTTTTTTTATCTTAGGCCGTTTCGCATGTCCCTTTCTCCAAAGCTCTGTCCCAAATGTATTTCTCTCTCTCTCTCTCTCTCTCTCTCTCTATTTCTTTCTCTCGGACACAAAATTACTCTTCGTCATCCCGACTCCTTGAGCGAACGCGTTTTCTACAATCCTCGAAATGGGCTGCGAACGTTTATACGAATTATCGATGGAACGTTTTTTTTATCGCACATTACCGCTAATTTTCATCCTTTTTTTGGTCGAGCTTCTTAAAAAAGATAAAACTGAATAAGTATTGATAAACTTTTTTCAAAGTTGATGCGAGAGTTAAAAAATCAAAAACCTTCAAAATTCTTTTTCGCGAGAATGAAATGTAAAAAGTGAGAAAACAGAATTTCTGAGGAATCCTTGATTCTCTGAAGATTGGATCTATTGAAAATATTTAATCGAATTAATATATTGATTGGAAATTGATAAAGTGGAACAAGTCATACTGCTTCAAGCGCGGTGCGAAATACTGTAATGATCTAATTATGGCACAGCTGAAATTATTTTGCATCGTTGGAATGCAACGTTTTTTTTTTTCATTCCTTTTTTTTCATTATCGACGATTATCGATTCTCTTTGTTTTTTCAAATTATGATCGAAAATCTCTTATAAAAATATGTGAAAGTATTTAAGCATTTTTGATATTTGAAATAAAATTAAATAAAGCTTTAATAATGGAATAGAATTCATTTTTGTTGATTTTTCAACGGCGCTGATTACGCATTGAATAGACTTTTTTTTAAACTAAAGATTTAATCATAATTTCAATGAATTTTCTTTTTTCCTAAGCTGAAATAAAATTCAACAATTTTATCTAAACAAAAGAACACGAATAGCTCTTAATGGCGAAAAAACTTATGAATTTCGAGTGAGCGTTTTTTTTAAATTCTTCGACGATCATCACGATTTCAAAATTTGTCGAATCAAATAAATATTTAAATAAAATATCAGAAATTTATCGGGGACGAAAAGCGACTCGGGATTTTTCAGATAAAATCCCGAGTCTTTCTTCGAAAAATCACGAAATGACTTTCTTTTCAAAATCAATTATTTCACGCCTCACTTTTCAGGGAAAACGAATGCAGAATAAAGAAACGCGAGCTTATGTTCCGTGAAATTTAATTTCACGCGATGAAAACGTACAGACGTAATTCCGGTCCGCTCGGAGTTTGAAAAACGCTCGATACAGACGTGCGGTACGTTTGAAATACAAATCACACAAAGGAATATAGCAAAGCTCAATTCTCGCTGTCGCTCAATCAGTCGTTCCAAATTGTCCCAGCCTGTCCCACGCCGTCCCGCTTGTGTCTTAGGCAGTCCCCAGCTTGTCCCAAGCTGTCCTGCTCAATTCCGTTCTCTCCCGATCTGTCCCATTTTGTCCCAAACTGTCCCACTTTGTCCCAAACTGTCCCAACTCCCAAAAAATACCACGTTAGCAAAAACAAATCGTATTACTATTCCGGGATACATCTTGCGGGACGAGGGACACTTTTATTGTCAGTCAAGAACGTTTTCCGCCCCTCGATCGTTCATTTATTTCTCCCTGTTGGCGGAAACTCAATCCAAATAATTTTCCTCTCAAACGATGTCCCAAAAAAAAAAAAGAAAAATACTTTCCTAAAATTGAAAACGGAAAATGGCGAGTTGCAAAAATTAAATGTTGATTTTGAAAAATGGATTTGAAAAGAAGTAAGAGTTTCGTTAATTTCTGTAAAATAATGATCCGAACGAATCGTGGGGCGGTAAAAAGAACGGTTTAGGAGAAAGAGACAGAAAAACTGAGAGAGACGAGTGACGACGAGTAATTACTCGTCCGGGCGTTCTGTACATTTTCGACGACGAATCGAAGACGGGCAGGAATTCGCTGTGTCCAATTGGGACTTACGTGCCTCTGAAAGGAAAACGGGAAGGGAAAAAAAAAGAAGTCCTGGAGGTCGAAAGTTCGATTTCGAAAAAGGAAGGAGCAAAAAAAGAGATAATGAAGAAAAAAAAACAAAGATTCGTGCCTACTGTGTCCGCACTATCGCGATAACGAGCACGTCGCGCCTCCAACAGGTTGCTCGATCGAAGACTGACTTTTGGCTTTACGATGAAACAATGAAGAAAAATAAATAAAACCAAGCGAAAATTTAAAAAAAACGAGAATAAAGAAAATCGAAAAAAAAAGAAGAGTTGAAGGGCGACCGAAAGAACAACGGGAGAATTGCGGACGAGCGGAACACTCGAGGGTTGGTCGAAACGCGAGGGCGCGCCAATGTCTATACTGTATTTACGAAACGAAGAAAAAAAAAAAAGAAAAATATAAAACGTAGCGATAATCGGCGATTTTTTAATTTAGGAAACGCGACGTTTACTCGCGAACGGTAAATAAACGAAGTGCGTGGTTTTTTTTTTTCGTCCCACGTTGATCGTGGCAAACGCAGCCGCGAATTGTATCATAAATAATTAGAATCGACGGAGTGTAAAAGTTAGGGAGAAGTCTTCTCGTGCACACATCTTAAATTCGGAAAAATTTTCGAAACGATAACACGTTTTTTTTTTTTTTTTAATTTTTCCTCTCACGAACACGCAGAGCGTCACAGAGTGATCAATAAAAAACAAATTATAACACGTTCGTTGATCTGATTTCTAAAATTTTTATTCTTTTGGGTTGAAATTTGCATGGCGGGAGCGTGACGATTTTTTTTCTCATTTTTCTTATTTATAAAAATTACTATTTGATGATTCGTCGATGATCCTTGGAAATAGAATTCCCAAAGAGAAATTTCGTAATTTTTGGAATCTGGCAACGTGTTTGGGAGAAAAAAAAAATGTTTCGTTGCCTGACGATCCAAAAATCAACGTCGTTTTGCTTTTCGAAAAATTCTTGATCCACTCCAATATCATTTTCATTAAAATTTTACGTATCTTTGGATTGTCGGAAAAAAACGACTTGGGGATTTTTTTTTATATACTGGTGCAAATCGAAGAATAAATATAAAAATAATTTGGGTATTTTTTTTAAATCCTGCAGTCTTCAAAAATGCAGATTTTTCACATTTACATTTTCAGTATTTTTTTTGTATTCTGAAAGTCAAAATCAGTGATAATAATGAAGGTGAGATAGTTTATTTTACGTATTTTTATAAGATCACAAATTAATTTTTTTTTCCTTCACAAAAAAGTACGAATTGGCGATCCATCGACTGGTAGAAGGCGAACGATTTTTTTTTTTGAGACTTTACGAACGGATTCGAAGTACTCACACGAGCACCTGAAAAAACATTTTTCCTTTTTCGTAACCAACGTCAATTGTGAAAAACAAAAACACAAAATTTTTGGGCTACATTAACAATTACGTTTTTTATAAACCAACAATAGCGGTTTTCCAATCGCAAATTAATCTTTTTTTTCGAAATCGTGTCGAAAGATGAAAAAAGATTTTTGATCGAGATGTTTACGAGCGATTTCTATCGAGCCCTCCAGTGAAGAATTAAAAAAAAATATTTTTTCTTTCCACCAAGCTCTGGGCCGCCATTTTGCATTTTTCCGAAAAATAAAAAATTGATTCGAGTACCTAAAAATATGAAAAATGAATCCTCCAATTCTCGTCTCGACAGCTTCCTTAGTACGTTCAAAAAAAAATCCACGAAAAATGTCTTTCTTCCCAACATATAAAAGACCGTAAATCCATGAAAAAAAAAAATTAAAAAAAAGAATTTTCGTTTCTTCTCCTATTCGATTCCGAACGATTTTCCACGCGATTCAAATCGATCCCAAACAGAAGACTTTTCGAAATAGCCAATAACGTTCGAAAAATTAATTTTAATTTGTTTTTTTTTTTCGTTCGAAACGTTTGACAAATTAATTTTAATTAATTTATTTTTTGTTCGAAACGTTCCAAAAATTCATTTTAATTTTTTTGTTTGTTTTAAATCGTTATTTTAATTGAAAGATTCTCCCAGGCCGGAAGTAATAAAGCGGAAACGAAGAGAGGAATTCGTTGACGAAAGAAACGAGAGGACGTGATTTAATCGCGACGCGGCGATCGGTGAGATAAATTCTAGTTTTTAGAGAGCCTGTATATTTATCGTATTTTTTAAGAACGCGAATATTACTATTATCGTTGCGTAGTTATTTATTGGAGATAAAAAAAAGTTGAGGGAGGGAAAATCCAAGCGAAATGGAGAAGTTGAAAAAAAAATCTTCGAAACTCTGCAAAGTATTAGCGAGAGAAGTACGTTGTTTCGTACGTTCCAAGAGACGAGCAAAAACCCGGGCTTTTATAAGAGAGAACGAGCGAACAAAAGCACGAAAAAGAAAAATATCCTCCCCGCAATGAGAGCACAACGCTTATCGTCGAACTCTGCATTTTTCAATCGTCGAGCTCTTTCGTTTTCACAAAAAAAAAAAACCTTTTCGCGAAAAAAGAAAATACACGAGCCGAGACTCTTGTAAACGGATCTACGTATAAATTTTAGGATCAACAATGGAAGTCGTTGCGGATTTTTAAAAAGTGAAAGAAATCCTGGCCGAAAATAATAGGTACGGTGGTCCGTGCTGTAACAAGGGAATGTCGTACCTATTGGATCTTTAGTGAAAAAAAAAATACAACTTTCGTCCTGTCGTTTTTTTTTTTCATATAAAAAAATAGTGAATTCGAGCTCTGTGGGTGGTGATACAGCGATTAAGTATTTCTTATTTTTCGTTTTGTTCAAATGGAATATTCTTTATCCTCGATATTGCCTCGGAAAAATTAAGAATTTAAGTTAAACTTCCGGTTGAAGTTTTTAAGGGGCTTTTCCAAATTTACCAATTTTTTTTTCATATCGCTCAAAACGTCTTAATTCTTTATGAAAAAAGCTGCATTTTTTAAATAACTATTGTTTGTGTAAAAATATTAATGCTCAAATTTGCAGCTTTTTTTAGTAATAAATATATAATAAATATTTGATTTTTATAAAAGCAGTTTAATTTTAATAAAAGCAGTGTATCTCAATTAATTTTTATACCCAAACAAACCGAAATATTCTCTGAATTATATGGATGAAGAAAAATTACAAATAAATATAATATAATAATTTTTCTTTGATCAAAATAATATGAAAGTTAAAATTTATCAAGCTTCACTCTTACGAGCTGAAAATTTACCGACATTTCTCTACAGCCGATACAAAACGTCACGGATTGAAAGTCAATTTTTTTTTTCAACTTCACGATCGATCCCTGCAGATTTTCTCAGCAAGAATTCTCTTCGCAACGAGTGATGGCGTTCCGCTCGTATTCGTGTATTTCTGCGCATTCGTTCCCAAAAACAAAAATAACTAAAATAACGTACAAATTGCGTACAAATTTCCCGAGCAATCGGGCGATTCGAGAAACGAAAACAAAACAAAAAACGGTCGCGCAATTTCGTCGCGTTCGTTCGCGAGCGTGTCCCTCGCTCGCGAGAGATCGTCGCGTTCGTTGAGTTCTCCTTTTGTGTTTTCTTCTCTCGCGACCTTGCGGGACATCGCGAGCGACGAGACTCGGACGCGAAAACAATACGGCTAGCACAAAATCGATTCTGGACGCAATCACTCTTGATGCTCGATCGACGAAACGTTAAGATATTAAGAGAACAAACAAAAAACAAAAGTAGCGAAACGAGGAAAAAAAACAATAGGCTACTACTTAGAAAAACTTACCAGAGAACAGCGTACTGTATAATAAAAAAAAAACTATGAGGAATATTAGTATAATAAAATATCATTTTAAATCGCCCTCTTTATAACGTCTTCGTGTCTTTTCTTGCACACCCGATCGTTTTTCAGTTCCTTCGTTATTCTTCGAGAGGTTAGAACACCTCACGTACCTAAGAAATCCTTCGAGAGGTTAGGATTCTTTATTGACCTGAGAAATTCTTCGAGAGGTTAGGATACTTTACGGACTTGAGCAATTTTTTGAGAGGTTATGATACTTTACGTGCCTAAGAAATTCTTCGAAAGGTTAGGTTCAATTGAGACGTCGATAAAAAAATTCATAACGATAAATAACATCGCAAAACCGTTATTTATTTGTTTGGATTAAGAACATTGAATACCGAATTTCATGAATATATATATTTATAATTTAAACCGTTATAAACAATCCATAAGAATCCACAACGTCGAACAGATGTCAAACGATTCGACGTTTCTCCACGTCGTCAGTCTAAAACAAAGTCCGAATCATTAACACTCGATGAAATATCACTTCCAACATCCCACGTGGTGCAAACTTCGAACGTTTCAGACAACCGTTAGCTACCACAAAAAAATTTCGTACGCGAGTCGTTTTCCCTTGTCGTCATTGCCTACACGAAATCTTTCTGGAATTGTCACGTGTACGACAGTATTCAGAGTTATGTTCGCTCTCTTATGACCAATCGGACTGTTTTTTTCGCCGTCCAATCAGGAGGTCTCATTTCGCCGGATATGCGCGCCGGATATGCGCGACTCCAGCAAAGTGAAAATAGCAAGGTGTAGTAGAACCGTTGACGCAGTTAGGAACAGATCGCGGAGATGTTGACACTTCTAAGCTATCAAGATGGATGACCAAGGAACGGAAGAGGACGTACGCACGCGGTTGAACATCTCTCTGCGAGGAGGAAACGAACGTTCTTTGTTTTCATTCAAGAAGTATTTTATTCGTGAGATCGCGAGGGTAAGTACACGACATACTTGTACACAGGCAGGTTATCGCCTCGCTATGCACGATTATCATTATACTCAAATCTACATATCGATCTACGTATGTATATATATATTTTTTTTCTTGTTTGCTTTTTTTATATCCTATATTAATAATAATCATTATATATTTAATGTATGCGAACGAACGTGGTGGACATGTTCATTAACATGCTACGCGTGTCGACCAGCGACACCATTTTCTTTAACTTTTCGCGTGCGCGAGACCGAGACTCGACAGCGAGGGTACCAAAAATTTTACGAAAGTCTTGTACGAAGCGACCACTCCCATCCGTGAATTCCGCGCAATAAAAAAATCGCATTTCCTCATTTTCGAAATCCATCGAAATCCAACTTCGAAATAAAATGAAATTCACCGGCAAATTAGGCTCGTGATAATATTTTTTCACCCGCCGGATTTTTTGCGCGTTGAAAACGCGTGTCGTGTACGAGTTTCGTCGTGGATGACCCTCGTTGCCCGTCTCACAATTTCGTCTCGCCCTTACGAGAGTGCGCTTATGCTGAGATTGAATTCATGGAGTGGGTGTGCTTATTTCGAAAGCTATAGTCATCGAAAAACTGATTATTCAACTTTATAAGAAGGGGCGCCCGCGCCCCTCATCTGTTTCTTTCACGCTCGATTTCCGGGCACTGGTGCTGACGTGTGTGGATGTGCGCGCGCATAAACACGTGCGGAAAATTATTAGGCCCGCCATCTGGGCGTACGATATCGTACTTATTATTTCGGTGGTTATAGAAAATAATAGGTACGATATCCCCGCTCTTTAACATGCAACGGCGTACCTATTATATTATCGGTCTTATAAAATAATAGTTACGATATATGCTTTCTTTTTTACATACGATGACGTATCTATTATTTTTTTGTTTGCACGAAGTAATAGGTACGATATTCGCTTTCTTTAACATACGATGGCGTACCTATTATTTCAACCGCCGTATAAAATAATAGGTACAACGCTCCTTCTGCATAGCATGTAACACCGTACCTATTTTTTTCTCCGGCGCATGAAATAATAGGTACGAGTGCCGCTTTCTGCAACATACGAGAACGTGCCTATTATTAAATCATGATACGTGTATGTTCTTCATGAATTTGCCCGAGACGTTTCATGGACTCTTACAAAATGAAAGTCGCGTATTCGAACATCGAATTTGTTTTAGCATTAGCGAGGTCTCATCGTCGCGGTTCGTACGATCGGTGTAAAGATCACGTGTGTACTTCGCCCGCTAGCCTCGCTACGCGCAACTCTTTGCATGGCTCAACGCGCATGCGCGTCACCTCGCAACTTCAAACTCAAATTTCTCGGGAACGGCTCAACGGAATTTCATGAAATTTGGCATACGCGTTCAAAATGATGGCACGCTTCAGTCGCAATACAAATTTTCCTCGGAGTTGCGATAATAAATGAGAAAATTAAATGAAAAACCGCTATTTCTTTGCCATTGCAAATTTAAGCGCGAACGAGTGAATTTGAGGTTAATTTGAGTTCCCTCGAACGTAAAGGATCATGAATAAAAATCGTTCGCGACACATTGGACACTCTTTGAACACACAGCGCCTGGAAAATGCACGTAAATCAATGAACGCGCACAAACACACGCATAAACCATTCTCGAAGTTTGTTCAATCTACACGCTGATAAAACGGCGCGTAGCACAATTGTCGTCGTGATAAATTTATCGTAAGTCCGTGCTCGCCTCTTCGAAGTTCGCAATAATACCACGATTATCGTAAATCATGCCGCGAACTAATTCAACGCGTTTCGTCGATATATTTACTCAACGATATATCTCCCCTAGTTCGACACACTCGTGTTAGTTACAGTTGAAACCCGTTTCCTCGCAGTTAAAACTGGTTCTTCACGGTGAAAACTATAGCTAACTGATCAACGAATTTCAACGTTAAAACTCGTCTAGGAAAACTAGCTTCCATGAGATCAAGTAGAGTTAAAGGGTTGGTTCTCCGCTAAAAGTACAAAAATGAATATCGACGTCTTTAGAGCTTTTGGAAAATTATTCCTTAAGGGGTAAAATCAGGAATGCAGTTTTCCCCGTTTTTATTAAATCCTTACATAAACACTCTTTAATTTTAATCAAAGACTTTATTTATTTATTTTCATTAATTTAATTCAATTTTATTTTATTTAATTAAAGATTCCTGAATTAATCCTAATTCATAATCATAGGGAATATAGAATAATCATAATAATAACCATAAATAATCCTGAATTTGACCATAAAAATTAATACTTCAGATTATCGGCTACAAATAAAAAATGACGTATTTCTGCGTTAAAAAAAACTCTTCAGGGCTTGAAAAAAATGGTAACGAAAATTTCGAGAAGCGATTATGATCGCTGTGGTAAAAAGTTCTTCAGACCAGGTAAAAACATTCAAGTGATTTTCCTAGGTGAAAAATTCATAAAAAATACTCGAACCAAAAATAAAAAATAAAAAACCAAACATAAAAAAAAAACAGAAATAAATAAAAAAAACAAACATAAAAAAAACCAAAATAAATTTTAAAAAATCAAACCAAAAAAAATAAATAACAAAAAAAAAAAAAAAAAAAGAAAAAAAAAAAATCAAAAAAAAAAAAAAAAAAACAAAAAAAAAAAAAAAAAAAAAAAAAAAAAAAAAAAAAAAAAAAAAAAAAAAAAAAAAAAAAAAAAAAAAACGATTCGGGCTCGATATTTCGAGTCGTTCGATATATCTTTGTTTTTTGTTCGTTTTTTTGTTGTTTAATTAGTTCATCCTACGAAATTCCTGGAATGAACGAACGCGACAAATAACAAACGTTGGATAAATTGTTTTTCGTATGACTTCTCCTCGCGTCTGGTTTTCCTCGTCTCGTACAAGATCGCGGAGACAATAGGACGCTTTATGAAGTGTGAGAATACGGCAGTTAACACCCGGCTCGATAGTCAAATCGAATCGGTCACACGTGTGTGCGTGTAGAGCGGCTCGTAACGAAAAAAAAAAAAAGTTTTTGTTTGTTGTTTTCTTCTCCCGTTGGATCGTCACGCTCGACTTCGAGGCATTCGTATCTTCTCAAATACAACATCGGACGTACACACACACACATACACACACGTATACAGAAATCCACAAGCGAATACGTTGCGCGCAGCGTCGCGAATCGTATTTACGAGGTTCGGTCGCCTGCTCGGCAGACGATAAAAATTCTTTCGAACTCCTCATTTCCGTTATGGAATTATCGTATACTGAACGAGCCTTGAAACAAGTGCTACGGTAATGTCGCAAAATTGACATTACCTTTCTTCTTTTTTCTTTCTTTTTCCCTTTTTTTTCCTCTTTTGTTACGTCATCGTCCGGAGATTGGTCGACGTGTTCCCATCGTGTTCCCATCGTGAGAGCGCAACGAATTCTTTATTTTTTCATTTTTTATTTTTCTCTTATATTTCTCATTTCTTGCTATTTTTCTATTCGTTGATATATAATTTCCGATCGATGTTGCAAATCCGTCGTGAAACGCTAGACGCGAACGGTAACGTTTGGGACAGTTTCCTCGTTTCCTTGTTTCGTGAAAGAAAATTTGGAAAGTGAAGAAAAAATCGTGCACCCCTACGATGGAAAAAAAATTCGAAATGAATTTTCTTAATTTTCTTTGTGTGTGTGTGTGTGTGTTTTTTTTTTTTTCGTGATAACGAGAAACGAAAATTTCTTCGTTGAAAGAAACACGTTGGTACGATCGTTAACGCGCCGAGGGCTACGGCGATTACGAGGAAGATTCATTCGTCGACGAGTTCCCAGAGCATCAGAGCAGCATCGGTTCCACCAACGGTCACAACGTTCTGATCATTGTAGAGGAAACGCGAGCAAGCCACCAGCGAGCTGTAAACCTTCTCCTCGATGTACTCCGCTTTCGCGCTCGTGCACGGATAACGGAAGAGCCTGAGATAACCCTCGGCGTCACCGCTCACCAGCATATCGTGAGCCGCCGAACGACTCGACGTTGTCAATACAGTCGTCAATGGATAGTACCTGTTGTTCCACATACCTGCGAGTATTCGAGATGTCGCGGAAGGTCGAGCGTTAATTGCGGTACGTACGTGCGACGCAGTCGTTTTAAATTGACATTTTTCATTCTTCTAATTTGGGAAATTGACACGTTCAAATTTAAAATTGAAATATTCAATTCAGAATTGAAAATATCAATTTGGAATATTTAGAATTGAAAATACCTGTTTGGAATTGAAATATGCAATTTAGAATTGAAAATACCTGTTTGGAATTGAAATATGCAATTTAGAATTGAAAATACCAGTTTGGAATTGAAATATGCAATTTAGAATTGAAAATACCTGTTTGGAATTGAAATATGCAATTTAGAATTGAAAATACCAATTTGGAATTGAAATATGCAATGTATAATTGAAAATACTTATTCGGTATTGAAATATACGATTTAGAATTGAAAATACCTATTTGAATTGAAATATGCAATTTATAATTGAATATCTCAATTTCGAATTGAAGTATTCCACTTATAATTGAAATCTTCCGTTTCGAATTGAAATACTAAATTTAATTTTGAAAACCTCAATTTGCAATCGTAAATTCAAATTTGGAATTGAAATATTCAATTTAGAATTGAAAATTCCACTTTCAAATTGAAATATTCCATCCAGAATGAAAAACCTCTATTTGCAATTGAAATGCACTTCGAATTTATGAATATGACAAAAGCCAGTTATGAAAAAACAAAACTTACCGGATACCATGTAACCGACTGTGCAATTGTGAGTGTGCCATTTGACGTCCTTCATTACTAGTGGACTTTTTTCCGAAGAAAGCGCTTTCACATCCCCTAAACATTTTTATAATCCATTCGATAAATCAATTCAGCAAAAAAACACGTACCGAATCAATCTGATAAACAAATAATTAAATAATCATAATAATATGAATTACTCAAAATTAAAAATAAACGAGCAATTATATAAATGTCAAAATTAATAAACAATTAGAACAACAATTACAATAATAATAATAATAATAATAATAATAATAATAATAATAATCGCAATAAAAATATCATTTATTACTACTATTATTATTATTTTTCATTATTTGTCATTTATTAACGTTATTATTACTATTGATATAATTATTTATTTATATATTGATTATTATTATTTTTTTTTGTTTTTTTTATTAATAATTTGATTTAATATTCTTAGCTATAATAAACCCAAGTCGATAACAAAGTTTTGGAATTCACGAACAATCGAAATTGCCAAGGAACAAAAAATTGTTCGCGCGTTTTCATTCTCAAAAATTGAATCGCGATAATCAGCAGTAACTTACAGAATACGAGATCGTAGTCCTGGGTGACTGTCTGCAAGAACCTACTGTCGGAGCTCCAGTCTAGTTGAACGAGCGGCTGGGTGCCTCGAATCTTATTGCTCTTTTTGTACGAAAAACCATCGCGAGATACTCTGAAGAGATAAACGCTGCCGTTCTGCGAGCCCATCGCAACGATCTCCCCGGCTGTGAGGAAAAGGCGAAATGTTAGAGACGTTTGGCTCTTTGCAATTCAAACTTGTAGCTCTAATTTTCCACTTGGATAATTAAGTCTCGGAGTTTCAATTTGATTTTCTATTTTAATTTTATATTTGGATAATTAAAGCTTGGAGATTTAATTTTCTATTTGGATAAGTAAGGCTTGGAGGTTTAATTTTCTATTTGGATAATTAAAGTTTGGAAATTTAATTTTCTATTTGGATAATTAAAGCTTGGAGATTTAATTTTCTATTTGCATAATCAAAGCTTGGAGATTTAATTTTCTATTTGGATAAGTAAGGCTTGGAGATTTAATTTTTTATTTTGATAATTAAAGCTTGGAGATTTAATTTTTTCTTTGGATAGTTAAAGTTCGGAGATTTAATTTTCTATTTGCATAATTAAAGCTTGGCGATTCAATTTTCCATTTCGATAATTAAAGCTTGCAGATTCAATTTTCTATTTGCATAATTAAAGCTTGCGAAATCAATTTTCTATTAGCACAATTAAAGCTTGAAGTTTTGATTCTCTATTTGAATAATTGAAAATCGGATCTTTAATTATCCAAATAAAAAGTGATTTCGAATTGAAAAAAATTTCTAGCAATTAGGAATTAAAGATTGAAGCTTTAATTATCCAAATAAAAAATGAAATTAAAGCTCCAATCTTCAATCATAAATTGTCGGTTAATTACGAAGATTAATTATTCAAATAAAAAATGTTTTTTAAAGACATTAAAGTGAAGCGAAAATTGGAACTGACTCGGATTGTATCCGATACACGAGAGAGGAGAACCGCAGACTCTGAGGGTCGCGACCGCGGCGCCAGTATCGGCAGCGAGGACAAGAAGATGGCCTTCCGAGGATCCCGCAGCAAGAGCGACTCCGAATGGATGAAAAGCAATGCAGATGCACTCGAAACCGACCTGCAATCACAATCGCATTTTTTCGTATTTTCTTCAAGTACGAAAACTGCAAACGGTCAGTACCGGTCACCCATCCGAGTAATAGATTCGGGAATTGCCGTTATTGGACGTACGTCCAATAAGTATAAATTAGATATTTTATTAAATTGTTCTTTTAATTTCCAAAAAACGTGCAAAAAGCGAACCTGCGTGGTCCAGAGAAGCTTGTGCCTGCGCCAAAGTGCGATATTCTTGTCGTGGCCGGCAGTGGCGAAGACTTCGTCATCGGGATGAACGGCGAGACCCCAAAGTTGCCTTCCATGACCAAAAACAACCTGATTGAATCTCCTCTGCAGAGAGCCCTCGACGATGTTGTTTCTCGTTGTCCCTACGTAAATGTTACCGTCGTTTCTACCTGGCCGCTGGGGATAAATACTCCGTACTCCCCCGGCCGTTTCTGGTAGCTGTGAAATTATGGAAAATGAAATTATCTTGCGGAGTTTTAATTCTGTAATGAGATTTCAAAAAGGCAGAACTTCCGGTTCGTGTGTTTATTATAATTATGGCCATGATTTCGTTGGCATTTATTAGGTATTGAGAATATTCAATTTAGAATTGAAGAAGCCAATTTATAATTGAAATGTTCAATTTAGACGTGAAAATCTCAGGGCGGAATTGAAGTGTTCAATTCAGCTTTGAAAATCTCAATTTTGGAATCGACGTATTCAATTAATAATTAGAAATCTCAATTTCGAATGGAAATATTCAATTCAGACGTGAAAATGTCAATTTGCAATTGTAATGTTGAATTTAGGATTGAGGATCTCAATTGGGAATTGAAATATTTAGAATTCAGGGAAATTCAGATATGAAGATTGCAACTTGGAATTGAAATAATCGATTCAGTCTTGAAAATCTTAATTTGGAATCGTAATATTCAATTTATAGTTGAAAATCGCAATTCGGAATTGCTGTATTCAATTCAGACTTGAAAATTGCTATTCGGAATGGAAAACTTCAATTTGGGTTTGCAATATTCAATTTAGAGTCGGAAATCTCAATTTGATATTGCATTATTCAATTTAGGATCGAAAATTGTAATTTGCAATGGAAACTCTCAACTTGGAATTGAAATTTGCAATTTAGAATTAAAATATTCAATTTGGAATGGAGACTCTTAATTTGGAATTCAAATTTGCAATTTATTATTTAAATATTCAATTCGGAATGGAACATTTGAATTTCCAATTGATCATAGCAAATTTCAATTTTTAAAATTATCAAATTAGCAATTCACATGTTTAATCTGACAGACATTCACAATTGGACTAATTAATGCTTGAAAGTTTAATTATCCATGTTGAAAATGTTTTTTCACGAAATTTGGATGGAAAAATTGAAAACTTAACGTCGCTACAAGGTTATATTTGAATATTTTTCTAAAGACTTGTTTTCCAACCCGGCGCTGTGCATTTACCACCTCAAGGGAATTTTGAAAGAGCGAGCAAATGAATGTTCGCTTTACATCATCGTGAATCTGTCTCGTTCCTTTATTTTCCTCTCTTCTCGCTTTATCGTTAGGCACGTTTGCGATTGGTGGGTTGGGCAATGGGTTTATCGCAATTGCGCGGATAAGCCACTTTATGCACCGTCGTTACTTCACGTCCACGTATATTCAAAGTCCACCGTGAATTATAGAGACATTGCCATTCTTAACGCGAGAATGTCACGAAGGCTATTTTACCCATCTAGTTTCTTTTCGTCGCGACGATCAACGACGATCAACTGGATTTTCGTTTTTTTCTTTTTTCAATTCTACGTTTTCATTTGACGTTTCCTTCTTTCGATTGTTGAACATATAAAAGGCTTCATTCGTAGCCCAAATCCTTCATCTCTAATCTTCGTTGTTGTATTAGTATTTAAAAAATCTAAAAAATGAAAGAATCTAACAAATTAAAAAATATAAAACTCTTAATAAATGTTTAAATAGAGAAAAATATGTTTTTTAATCTAAAGAAATAAAAATAACTTAATGAATTAAGACGTTTTTTTTCAATCTCGAAAACAACAAAAAATTAGAAATTAAGAAAAATATATTTTTAAATATAACAAATCTAAAGAAGTAAAAAAACCTAATAAAATGGGTATTTTTTTTTAATCTATAAAATTAAAAACCCCAATCTTTTGATTAAAAAATAATATTTTTTTAATCTTTAAAAAATTCGATTTTCCATCGATTTTTATGGCATTTCATGATAATTTGTTTTCGTATAGGCTTTCGACATATGTACCTTTCTGTTTAAAAAAACTTCGATTCGACATTATCAACCGTTCACCAGCACAAAAAATGTTGAATTTTTCTATTTTTATTTTTCGACTATTTAGGTCGACGTGAGTCTTTAAAAAACGAATTCACGAGATTAGCCCCTACCTTAGTGTCTGTAATTCTCTTGTAATTTTGTAGTGAGTCCCACGCAGCGATTTTACGATCTTTTTCGCCACCTGAGAGCAGGGTGCCTTCGGAAAGCATTATAAGGGAGCTTATACCCTTATTATGGGCCTCAAATTCCATACGAACGAAATATGCCCCGTCCGCGTCCACCGAATAGACCGTTATAAAACCATCGCTGTCCGCCGTCACGACGTCACCGTCTTGCTCGAATTGTATGCTGGTCACGTGAGTTCGAGACGGCTGTTGACGAGAGAGAAAAGTCAGCAAACAAGAAAAAAAAACAAGCCTTGGGTTATTCGCTGATTCAGTGATAAATCAAGAAAAATAAAAGCTCTAATAATAATAATAATTCGAGTTTTCGAGGACAAATTTGCTTAATTACACTCGATGGTTTCAATTTTTAATGGCATTTTCAATTTTTAAGGTGTATAGTAACTTATTATTATGCTCAATCGTATCTTGACGGTGAAAATGTTAATGACGATCATTAGCTCAGTTGATGACGAAAATAGAATAAAGTTTTGTCAATTTTAATAAATATAAATAAAAATAGTTTTTAAGGGAATTCCTTTTTTTCCTATTTTGAAAATCGACAAATAATTAATTAAATAATTAAATGATATTTATTCTTAATTATAAAAATAATTAAATAATTCTCGTATGCGAGAAATTTCATAATTTCTTTACGTTCCTTGAGATCTAAAATAAGCTCTAGTCTTCTGAAACTTATTTTCTTCTTTGGCTTTCCTCTATCTTTTATTTTTCGATTTTAAATTCGAAATCTTCAAAATTTTTACGTTTACGGACGTTTTATTGATTTTCTAATTTGTTTGGGTTTTTTTTCTTTAAGGGAATGACGAACACGCTAGAAACTTTCGACGCGGTACCTCGTTACGTCGGTAGTGACAATTTTAGAGTTCTATATAAAAGGGCCTATTTATTTCTAAATTTTCTGCTGATTACGAAAATACCCGGGTCTTTGCTGAAAGTGCAAAATTAGAGTGGAAAAATGGGAAAACCAGTTCTAGAATATTTTTTCGACATTTTCTCCTCGAAATTTTGGGTTTCCGGGGAAATAAATGGTATATTCGTGTTCAGGGGACAAAGTTACATCCAAGTGGACCAATAAAAAAAATATTAAAAATCCAAATTTTTTTTCGATTTTTGGGGACAATACGTTTTTTCACTAAATCGTCCGTAACTTTTTTTCCTTTGGGATTTGGTACTCCACTTTACGCTCGATCTCTTCGCTATGATTTCCTCTTCAAAATGCTTTTTTAATCATTAAAATCCGACGATTTTTCGATTTTTGGCAGAATTTCAAAGTTGGTCCATCGATTTTTGCAAATTTTTCCATACATACCCCTTTGCCTCTTTTTTTGCGATTTTTCAAGTGG